>VZTH01005336.1:234962-273458 GCA_013397815.1 Aleadryas rufinucha
GCCACCGCCGCCGCTTCCTCGGGCGGCAGCAGCCGCCTCACCCGCTCCAGCGGCGACAGCGAGGTCTCCCATGCCCGCCTCCGAGGCTTCCCGTCGGCAGGAAAAGAAGACGNGAAGGGTACGACACACGCGAGGGGTGGGATGGGGATGGCGGCGACCCGAGCAGCTCTGACGCGTGGCTGCGGCCCGCTCGGCTTCACCCCGCCCTCCCGGCGCCATGTGGCCGGGCGGGCCGGGGAGCGGGGGCGCGGCGAGCGGGGTGAGGGTCCCGTGGGCTCCGCGGGGTTCGGGCATCGTCCCATCCCGTCTCCCCGTGACCCTGGGGTTTAGAGTATGTCCACGTGTGTCGTGCCCCGGGAGGGGGGGGCGCGGGGGGAGCCGCTCCCCCTCCCAGGATTGCGGTGCACATGGTAAATTTCACGTGTTGGTGGGGGAAGCGGCTCTGGAGGCTTTATTTTGTGTTTTTTTGAAACAAAAATTCGGCAGAAGCACTGACTGTGTAAAACTATTTGTCTCTCATATTATCTGCGTGGAAGAAGCTTTCCTTGAAGGAGCGAGGTATGTTATCTGATGGCACGTCTTGCCTTAATTGAAAAGGTGATGCTGCAGAGCAGGTCGGCTGCTGTGAGCCCACTTAGTTCACTTTCCAGTAAAGGTAGTATCTCTCTACACTTCCTTACCCTTGGAAGCACTCCCGTGCAAGCTGCTACACTGTGATTCATCTTCCTGAGTCCAGGAATCATGCAGGAAGGTATTCAGTAGTTTTATTGACAGCATGCATTAGGAGCGCTTGGATGTTCTCCACCTTGATCAAGTTTTAGTTAATTTCACCTCAGGTGAACACCGAACCTGAAAATATCTAGGATATATACTGGGGTACCTTTTTATCCTCTTTATGTTGAAGTTATACTATTTTCTTTAGTTGGAACATACCATTTCGTGAAGAAAAAAGAATGCAAAACCTGGATAAAGTATCCACCCCCTTTATCATAAGAAGTAGGGGGTGCTTTTTGAAGTGTCTTTCGGTATTTCAGCAATTCAGTGTATTTGAAATGCTGTTAAGGCTATTTCAAAATGCTTCAAACACAGATTATCAACCCAAAGGAGGGCGATGTTGTCTTGTTTTGTGCAGTTGAGCAGCTTAGTTCCTGAACTTAAAAAACTCCCAGGACATGCAAAGAGTGAGGTATAAAGAGTCAGTTTTAGATGGGCCTGAACCTGTTGCTTTGTCATGTAACTTTGAAGTAAAAAGGATCCGTGCATTAGTTGCAAAGCTGTATAGGTTCTTTGGTCTTAAATTCACTGAAACTGGCATGTGACAATGGGGTTGATCTGTCCTGTGTGGAATAAAACTAAAGCTGACACACTGAGCTACTGTGGTGCTGTAAGTTAAGCACAGGAGGTTTCTGAGGGGCTTTTAAAACTTTTTTAAGATAAACTTTTCTAGAGACACACTCCTAAACCCCACAGGTCTTTGAATTTAACCTGGTTTAAGGTTATATGAAAATGGACTTAATCAGACAGCACTTAGCTACCTCTCAGTGCTTTCTAGTTATTGCAGGAGTTTGAATCTTGTTCCCCCTACATTTTAAAGTGGAGCTGGAGAACGTCTTGGAATAATTGTGCCATAAAACCTTTGTAAGTCATTGGTTTTTTCCTTAGACTGAGTTGTAGAACTAAAATTGTGATAGTTCTGCCAAAACCATTTTATTAAATGTCCTTTTTCTGACATTTAGTTTCTCTTTTTTTGTTCCTGGAGAGTTGACAGCTGTCTAGGCAGTTGTAGTATGTGGTGTTCAGGGGTAGAACTCTGCCAGTAGATAGCTATAAATGGTGTTTGGCCAAATTACACTTAAACTCAGTATGTTTTGGACTGTTGCCATGTTAATGGAGGCCATGTGTTATAGGGGATTATCAGAAATCACGTTTTGAACTGCAGGCTCTGGAATTGCTGATGCAGGGCTGGCTTTACTGGGATGCTCCCTGCCCACGTGCTTCCAGTCAGTGCTTCCTGTGTGGCAGTGTTCATCACCTCCTGCTCCATGTGGTGTCTTGTGCAAGAGTGGACCTCCAACATTCAAAACACCTTCTTCCACTTTCTTCCTAACAAGCGGCAAGTGCCCTGTCACTGTCAACTGTCAAGACCTCTAGATTTCTCCCCATTTCAGTGTTCTAAGTGCTTTATTTCACATATGAGCAGCAGATTTCTGTTTAGAAAGTCTCAGTGGCTTACCTAGTCAAGGAAGAATATTATGGAAAAATATGTGCACAGTTCCTTTTCAAGTAACTTCTTTTAACCATCTCTACTAATTAAAACATTGCACTTTTTCGGGCAAAGTGGAAGGATTTCTAAATAAGCTTGAGTTTTTAGAAAGCTGAAAAAGAAATAAAATGACAAGGAAACTGATACTTATCCTGTCCTGTCCATGACAACAGGGTGCTCTTCTATTTAAGACCCTGATCCACAAGTGAATCCCACATGGATGTTAAGTGCAATTGTCAGTCTCTCTGTGTACTAATCTAATGCAGAGTAGAGAAGTTTGATTTTTTTTTAAGTTCTTAGAGTGTTTTTTCAAATAATCTCGAACATTCTGAATTTTCCACTGAACTTTCTGACAAAGTGCTCCACTCATATTGCTGATAAGGAGTGGTCAGTGGAGAAATGCACGTGGAAAAAAAAACTGGAGAAACCTTCACTGCCCCTTGCTTTCTCTTGACCCTGGAAATAACTGTGCACTTGTGGGAATTCTATTGTGCCTTTGAGTTGTTCCAAGGAAATTTGCTATAGCAAACTGAAATGGAGGGTGAAAAAAATTTAGTTGTAAGATTTATTCAGGGAAAGAGAATAAAGTCTGTTATTAAGTTTGTGTTTGCTTTGCAGCGGGGGTCTGTGGGGTAATTAGTAAAACTATAAAAAGAGATTGAAAAGTACCAGAAAACACATGAATTGTACTTGCATCTCCACTCTGTGGCCTTTGTCTTTGCATGTCAGACAGCAGTTTCAATTAGTTGCCATTGCTGCCAAAAATGTACTGCTTTAATGTTTCATCATATATGGTCTTAAAACCTGCTTGATTTACTTGGTTGTGCTTTGTGACTCTGATGGTCTCTCAGCATCTGTTTTTTAATATTTTATAAATACTTTTCTTTCCCAGGAAGGATAAAGCCTAAACAAATACTTGCAAAAACCCCTAGTGTAATCTCTTTTCTCAAGAGTCTGCTTTTGATGTAAAAGTTATCTCTATGACAATTTGGTATTTCTTGGCCTAAAGCAAAACACTTTTCTTTACAGAAGGTGTTACATCTGTTAAATACAGAAGGAACAGAAAATCCTGCTTCAAAGAACCAAAGTATTTATCCTTCACTATCAAACTTTTAGTTGTGGTGAAAACTGCCACATCCCAATTGTCATTATATTTCTGGACCTGAGAAGAAATAATTTGTATTCACTGTTTCATGTCTGTTGTAAAACAGATTAGCTACCACATGGAACTTGAACAGAGCTGGTTCTCACATTTTATCAGTCTCCTTGTGCTTCTTCAGGCTGTTTGTCAGTGCAAATAGATTTGTTGTGTAGAGGAAGCACTAGGATGTGTGTAATTTTTAAATTAGAGAGAATACTTTGCTGTGATGTAACAAATGTAAGGAGACTTACCAAGGTCCAATTTAAAAACTACTCAGTAGCATTAGTGATTATTTTTTCTTTTTGTGTCCTTGAACAGTTTTTTTCTTTTCTTTTTTTATTTGTGTATGTGCAATTAGCGATTAACCCAGTGAGAATAAATGTAATGGCTTCTTCTGCCCTCTTTATTTTAGTTTCACATGTTTAAGAACCAGTTTTATTCCTTCTCCCCTTCCCAGTGATCTGCATTCTCAAGTTCTTGGTTAAGGTATACAAAGTGAAATCCCTCCCTGAAGTGGCTGATAGCACTTGCAGAGCAAGACAGTGAAGACTTATGAGTTGCCTGATCATATGAGGACCTCTGGTACAGACAACAGGACTTGGGCAGAGCACTTTCCTTTGAGTCCAAGTCACTTTCCTCTGTGGAATGGGGTAGCACTTTCTTTTTAAGAAGCATTATGAATGCTTCAGATTTGCAAGACTCTTTTGATTACCTTTTGAGAAAAAAAACCTGATCATGATCAAGCATTTCCATTTTGTGGATGAAATATTCTGAATGTGTTAATCTTTACTTCTGCCTCTGGGACAGGATCTTTGTGAAAAACTTAAATGTGTTTTTTCCCACATGCATATGGTTGGGAGGGTAGCAAAATGGTCTCCACCAGGTGTTTCCAAGTGACTCATAGCAAGTTTGTTGCCTTGTACATGGAGGTACAAGATGAATTTCTAGGATTCTGTACATTTCAGTGTTAATTTTGTGTCTTAGCAGAGTTTGTGCTGGCTGTCTGGGTCTCCAACTTCTCTTAAGGTTTTTCTTCCCTCTGCTTTGACATTGAGATTAGCCAGTCAGACTGATTTATTTCACGGTTTCTCTCTTTTGATTTTCTAGGATGGCCCCCAGAGGAAAAAACGGAAGTCTGAAGTTGGAGAAGTGGACAAGCAGTTAGATATCCTGGCTATTGGTACAGCAGTTGGTAGCATTTTGTTGTACAGCACAGTAAAAGGAGAATTACAGAGCAAGCTAGTAAGTAATGCACTCTTCATCACATGCTACCAAACACTGACTGTTTCAGTCAGTTTAGGCTGGAAACAGTGATGATTAAATGCCTCACTGGAGAGTTAAATCCTTAGTGGGACTGTCATACCCTTAGTTCCTGCAGGAGAGAAGGGCAGAACTCATCAACACTTGGGAAGGTGTCACACTGATGGAGTCTTCTGTAAATTTACCTCCCTTGTGGAAGCTCTCGAGCTCTCTCAGCACATGATCTTCTTTGAATGATTCACAGTGACTTTAATTTTGCCTTTCCAAGCTCCCAAGTACCTCCATTTTAGTTGTGGGTTACATAAGAAGCAAAATGAATACTTATGAATAGCTGTGCAATACTTCTGAGATATTTGGGTCTACTTTTGCATCTAAACTCTTAAGTTGTAGGTAGGGTGATAAACATACATGAATTTATAGAAAGCAGTAATTTCTGAGAATTAAGATGTGTGCAAGTGACAGTAGCTAATGAAGATCAGCTCTGTTATATGGAAAAAGTGCTTGAAAAGTGTAGTCGTAGTTGGTTTGAAAACACTTTTTCCACAGAAGACAGCAGATGTTATAAGTACTTTGTTTTTTACATATAGATTGAATTAAAAGGTTACTCCTGTTAGAATGAGAGGTCTTACTTTTATCTGTCCTTACTGAACAGACTATCTTGCTGCAATGTAGTTTGTCTTGCTCAAAGCTCATTTGCAGCATTACCTTTGGGAGTAATGTGAGCAGGTTGTTACAATCCAAATAGTGAAATAGACTCTATTAAATATTTTCATAAATAATTCAAGGTTATATTTGGAGCTGCAGAGATTTTGGTTGTTAAGAGAAGTGATGTTGCTTGTAGGGTCTTCTGATCTGATGATAGTCTGCTCTTGAATGCTGATAGAAAGGAAAGGCTGCTCACCTGTGAGTGCCCTTAAGGAAGTAGGCACTTAGATGACTTCAGCAAGCCACCTGTGGCTAGTCTTTCCTTTGAGCAGATTTCATACTGTTAGCCTTGTTTGGCTATGTATAAAAATAGCAGGTAGGACATTTTTTTTTTTTTAACGGAACTGCTAGAAAAATCATAGAAACATAAAATATCCTCACTTGGAAGGGATCGTCAAAGCCCAACTGCTCTCTGGTGGCATCTCACTCTGAAACTGAAGGGAACATGCAGGTGTGTAGATGCTTGTGGTCAAAAAGGAATGACAAAAGTTACAGGCTCCACAAAATCTACAAAGTTGTATTAGTAAATTATACACTTCGCATGGAAATTGGTGTCTTCTACTGTAAATGCACAGCAGTGGGTTTTTAATAAGGGGTAGAGTAAAAGAGAAGAGAGAGAGAAAAAAAGGAATAAAGAAAGAAAAATCACCAGTCCTGGCTCCAGCATCAATCCAGCTGATGGGGTGTCCACTGTCCTGGGGTGTCGCTCAGGCTTTGTGGGGGTACCTTTTTATAGACAAGTTCTGCCCACCCTGGAGCAAAGTTTCTCACTTTCTATGTGAATTAGTTACCATTTGCAGTTTGTTTTAGACCTTTCTGGAAATGGGCTGGAGGGCTTTGGGAGTCTTTGGTGGTCTTGATCCCCCCCTACTGGAGGTGCCTTCTGTCAACAGTCCAGGCCCACTTCTTCAGCCATTCCTGCACTTGTGTTGTGCTATGTTGTGCTGATCACCAGGAGCCAGAACAAGGATGGACCAGGAAAGTGCTGTCCTACCTTCGCACAGCCCCCTCCTCCAGCCACATCGTGTTCTTTCCCACAGTGTGTTCTTACCAACAATCCTGGGTTGGTTCCATGGCTACCTAGCTATCAGTGTTTGAGACATACACGTTAGACTATCTTCTAGGCTTCTACATGGCCCTGCACAGGACAGCCCCGGGAATCACACCATGTGCCTGAGGGCATGGTCCAAATGCTTCTTGAACTCTGGCAGGCTTGGGGCTGTGACCACTTCCTTGGGGAGCTTGTGCCCTATGGGTGAAGACCTTTTTCCTAATATCCACCCTAACTCCCCCTCTCTCAACACAGCTTCTTGCCATTCCCTTTGGTTCTGTCACTGTCCACCAGAGAGAAGAGATCAGTGCCTGCCCTTCTGCTTCCCCGTGTGAGGAAGCTGTAGACAATGTCTCCTCTTGTCTAGGCTGTATAAGCCAAGCCAAAATACTTATGTGTATGTATCAAAACATGAAATATCTTTAATTTATATAACTGTATATGTATGTTCTTTAAAACCACACACTCTTCAAGATGCCAGTGATTGGAATTCAGTTCTCAAAAGAGCACCTTGTTCACATTCTCATTTGTCAAGACTACTCCAGTGAGTTCACCCTCTGTTACCTTTTGTAGGATGGGGGTCACGACAGTAGAGTAAACTGTGTGAGATGGCATCAAGACAACTACTGCTTGTATAGCTGTTCAGACGACAAACACATTGTGGAATGGAACACACAGACCTGCAAAGTAAAGTGGTGAGTAGCACTGCTTTTTGGTTGAATTTTTTCACATTTTTTGCTTTTGTGTGTTTCTCCCTTGCAGGTTTTGGAAATGCTGCACTCTGCTTTCTGGGCTTCATGCCCACAAAGTGACTGTTGGCTATTCTTTTTCTGAGGTTGGAAGTGGTTTTATTAAGGGATGAAAGTATAATTGTCATAGTTGGGTATCTTCCTCAGTGTATTGGAAAGGCTAGATGAAACTTCTTAGAGGGGTTTGGATCCCTCCATGCTAACTTTTAGTGAGACTGAATGACTGAAAATCCCACTAAATGCTGAAAAATCCAAATTCTAGAAAAAAATCCTTGAGCAGATACTGGAAGACCTCATTCCTGTAAAGCCTGCTACATGCACCCAGCTTTGCTCAAAGGGCCTTGCTGTGATGATAACCCACTTGGTTTCGCTTGCTACTGATGTGCAGTGGGGACACTTCCACTTGGCTGTCTGAGCAGGCTGCTACTGTTAAAAGTACTGTTGAGCAAAATTGAGCTTCGTGCAGAGTAACAAAATGTCTGGTGTAGGCATTTATTTTCTTTTGTAATAAAGTCAAATTGTTTTTCAACTTTAGAGAAGAAGCCAAGATTTCTATTAACAATGCTAGTTACATGTCTTCAATAAGAGCCTACTGTGTGATAGCCCATTGATCCTTCTCTTGATATTGCTTCTTTTTTTGTGGCATTTCCCACTGTTGGGTTATTATTGCAGCACTCTTGGTTTCATTAAGGTTGGCATGGGCACTGCAGGCAGCCCATCATCAATAGCCTCTTCGGTATCCCTAGGAAGGAGATGCATCCTTACGTTGTATTATGTTGAGACCCTATGTAAAGTAGCAGAAGATGGCTGTAAAATCTCCCTCTAGCCTTCTCTATTAGAATTGAACACACCCAGTTCCCTCACCTTTCCCTCTTTTATTATGTGCCCTGGTCCCTAAGGTGCCTTCATGGCCCTCCACTGGATTTACTCCACCATGTCAATGACTTTGTTGTACTGTCCCACTGTAGTGATCAGGTGCAGTTTCGAGAGTTGCAAAGAGCAGAGGAGCCACACTCCTTCACCTGCTGACAGCACTCTGGCTAATGCAGCTCATACACAGCTGACCTCATTGCCACAAGGACTCCCTGCTTGCTCATTCTCACCTTTACTGTGAGGACTGCAAGTCTCTTTTCTGCAAAGCTACTTTCTAGCTGCCCCCAACCTCTACTGGAATTTTTCCATCTCACCTGCAGGACCTTACATTTGCCTCTTAAGCTTTGAGATTCTGATAGGCTGTTTCTTCTCAAGCCTGCTGAGATGCCTCTGAGTAGCAGCCCTGTCCTCCAGGATATCAACTGCTCTCCCTAATTTGGGATTGAGTGTGAAGTTATGTGTGCATTCTGTCCTGTTTTGAGATCATTAATGAACAGCTGGACAGTTATGGAGGATATTACACAGTACTGGGATGTCCTTAGGGAGTAACACCAGTAACTGGCCATTAGCTGGACTTCATACCAGTGATCACAACTGTTGGAACTCAGTGATGCAGCCACACCTTACTCTCCTTAGAGACAATCCATTCAGGCTGTGTATCTCCAATTTGGCTGCAAGGATACTATGTGAGACTTTGTTAAAACCATTGCTAAAGTCAACTTAAACATGTCTCTCCTCATCAGCCAAGGCAGTTGTCTCATTAAGAAGACAGGTTGGTTAGACGCATTTTGCCTTTTCTAATTCTATGCTGGGTGTATCCAGACACTTTTTTGACCTTTCAGTGCCTGGAAATAGTTTCCAAGTGGATTTGTCATATAACCTTCCCTGTTGTTTCCTGGATTCTCCTTCTGTGCATATATAGGTTCTGTCCCTTTCCCTGTTTCAAATGAAAGTTCTATGCATTCAGGATATGCTTTTCTGTGGAGAAATCCCTCTTCTTTTTGCCTTCCTGGCATGTTGTTGCTGAAGTGCCTTCCTAAAGGTCCTTGTCTTGCAAGGCATCCCACTGTTGTTCTGTGAGCCCAGTGAGATCAGAGCTCTGAAGCTGCCCGTGGACATCTCATTTACCCTGTGTGTATCCCATAGCATGTGTTCTTGTACAAGTACTGGAGATGGGTCACAGCCATGCTGCTTTCTCAGAAAAAGTGAGAGTTTTTGTTGTCATACTTCTTGGATGTTGCCCTCTGCCTCTGTCCTATACCAGGGACCATGGAGTGGAGGGGCTGTGGTTATGAAATGTAATTTGAGGCATTGTGTTCTTTCATTTTAAAGATGGCAATGGAAAATCATTCCCAGAGTGTCTAGATTGAAAGTACACGAGCAATGTAACATCATGGTTTTTACCTGAAAATTTTCTGTGGTAATGTTACAAGTCATCCCTAAGGTAACTCAAGTTGGAAAGAGTAGAAGAAATCAGTTCTCTTAAAATTTTACCTACCAGAAGGAGCAAATTATCCACAATAATTGCTCACACCCAATGTACATGTGAGTGCGCCTTCATTCCTTAACACCTGTCAGGACCTGGAAATTAATATTTGTGTAACCCACAGAGAAATCTGGATGGTTGGTCCTGGGGTAGAGAAGGGTATTAAATTTTTTAAAATTGCTTTACAGGCTTCTAGACATATTCCTATAGAGGTATGGACTGCTAGAAAGGGAATTGAAACCGTGTGGCTTTAGGTTTGACTTTCTTAACTACTGTAGGAGTACTCCACAGGGCCACTTCAGGAGGTGTGTGCAGCACACATGAAACCTCTGGCAGAGGGACAAGCTGTTGGGGAAGAGTGTCTCTGAAGAGGCAAGACAAAGTGTTGTAGAGAGGTAGACTAAAACATTCTGGATGACTTCTTGTCTTTCCGTAGCTTTTTCATGTTTTAAATATTCTTGACTACTTAGAGGCATTCTGGAAATATCCCTTATGAGATCCTGTTTAAAACTCTTTCCTGTAAAAATTATATAAAGAATATCCAAAGGGAAAATCAAGGGATTTTTGCTGTGCTTTATATTCTGCAGTCTAGTTTAGACTTGTCTTTTTAGTACATTTAAAAATACCTTCTTAGTTTACATTATTAAATGGTTTAAATTCCTAGTCATGACCTTGTCTTCGGAAGAGAATACAAAATTTTGTCATACTCTCTTTGAGGTGCAATGTTGTTTTTCAGGTTTGTGGGCTGTAAAAATTTTCAGCTTATATCAAAAATGATACAGTAAATGATCTCTGTTTTAGAAAACAAGAGAGTTGTTGCTTGGGCATGTGAAGGTTATTTGGAAGTATTTCCAGAAAGGCTGTTTACAATCAAAATGTGGTGTGTTGCAGGCTACTTCCTAACTGTAAAGGGTTTGTATTAATGCTTTCCTTGCAATTTTGTCCTGTGAGAAACACGTAGTATCACTATTCCTTCGAAGCACATTCAGGCTTTTCATGACAGCATCTTTATTTTTTTCCTTTTTTTTTTTTTTTTATTTTTTTTTTTTTATTTTTAAGTAGTACTTTGAACCATAGACCATTAAGGTGAAGTTTTTTATCATCAGTGACATTCACAGACTTGGGAGGAGAGCCAGTAACTGAATGGGCTTTGAAACTCTGAATTTTAGTGTTAAGAAGGCCTTTCTGAACGGTTTGGTGCATAGAGAAGTCTTGAAAATGGTATGGCTCTTCTTGCCCTATTTTCAGAAGTAGAAAACTTTGAGAGGAACTCAGAACAGAATAAGCAAGTATTAAAAAATAAGTCAGCAGTTCAGTATTGAATGGCTTTATGTTTTTGAGTTGTTTTTTTTTGTAAACTAATTTGAAGGCAAAGTGCAAAAGCAGAATAGCTTTAACTTCTTCTTTGATTACTTAAATTACTGGGTTTTAAATTTTGCCTTAAATTTTCCATCATGGTGGTTTTGAGACTATCCTAATGAATACTGTTTTTTGTATTTCTCCATCTTTCTCCTTTTGTACAAAACCTCTCCATCCCAATTCTAGTAAGTGGAAAGGCGACAATAGCAGTGTCACCTGTCTATGCATCAGTCCAGATGGAAAAATGCTGCTGTCAGCCGGTAGAACTATAAAACTGTGGGACTTGGAGACCAAAGAAGTCTACAGAGTAAGTACTTCTGTACCTCTGTTAAACTAGATGCAAAAAAATGTCTTTCTTGATGGTGACACTACCTGTCTAGTGTTTCCTGATCACACATCTGGAAATTTCACTGTGTGTGAGATACAATTGGCAGTTTCGGGATTGCCAGACATTTTTGCTGTAATGGTACCCTAAACTGGTTTCAACTTGCTGAGAATTGAATGAGGACATTAAACTTTTGTTTCTGAGCATGCTGCCAGCATCCTTTCTCAGGGCTGTAGGAGAAAGATGGATGCTGTTCTTTTTAACTGGGTCCCTGTCTGATACCCTTCTGTCAGGAGAACTCAGTTCACCACCGTATCAGTTACTGCTGGCATGGGTTTTAATATGAGTCCCTCCACAAAGCCTTCGAGTTTCTTTGCTAAACTTCATGTAACTGGTGGCATTATCAGTTTTGCTGTTGAAACAGTTGGAAGGCATAGGAGCAACTCCTTATTGTTCTCTGAGCAGGGCTCAGACATTGAGCAAATGGCCATGCTTTAGCTGATCCGTGAATGCTGCCGTGTTCTCTTGCCTGCTAGCAGACAGGACAGGGATAGTCTCTGAATCTCCTGGTACTTGCTGTCAGGTGAGTGTGTACACATGTGCTGTTACTGTGGGCTTGCTGGCACATGGCAGCTACCATGTATGTCTGCATTCTGTAATGACCAAAACCACTATTTGCAAAAGTAGATTAAAGAAACAATTTTTGGGGGGCCCTTGGGGGTGGTGTGTTGCCCAAATTTAATGTGTCAGCACACGTGTGTCCATTGTTAAAGTTGAGAATGAAACTGTGAATCTAGTTCTGTTGGAAAGGTTGAAGTGTAAAATTGGGGGGGCAGAGGGGAGTGCTTTGTGACAGTAACAGCAGTACAGGTGGATGTGATTTCTTTTGCATGGATTTAGTCCCAGTGAATTTGCCTTTGATTCCCCATTTAACTTTTAAAATGCTGATAAATATCTGGCAGGTCAGAAAAAGCTTCCTTGACATACAGAAATGCAAGGAAACTGATCACTAGTTAAAAACTACTGAGCTGTCCTTGTTGACTTAGTAATGCTTGAATCTTTCCTAATGTTCTTTGTTAACTAATGTTTTGATTTTTGCCATATGACTGCCTATGACAATCATGGAAAGATCCTGTTTTTTCTCTTAGCATTTCACAGGCCATGCTACATCAGTGTCATCATTAATGTTTACCACAGTGAAACCTATGAATGAAAGTAAACCCTTTGATGGAATTACAGGACTTTATTTCTTGTCTGGAGCTATACATGACCGATTATTGAGTGTGTGGTATGTAAGCTTTTCATAATTTGTGACTGTGATCAGTATTGAGCATAGACTCATCAAGTGATTGTGATTAAACAAGGTGAAGCAGAAGGGGCACTCTGGAAGAATGCAGTGATGAACTCTTTAATGGTGGTTTCAATTCACTGATTGTTGAGTGAAGACGAGATTTTCCTTGGCTGTGTCTGAGCATGCTTCCAGTTGCCATTTGTATCATTAGTATGCGCCAGAACATACTGTGTAATAAGTTTCCTTGTTCTTTGCACTTATTTTCAGGTTTATGTAGAGTTTTCTTGCTCAGTTTCACTTGGGAGTTAGTTTGCTCTTGGAAGGTAGAACATTTTCTAATCTGAACACTGAAATGTCAGCATAGTGCTTTTGGATATGGTAGATACCACCACATTTACTAGAGATTTATAGGCTTTGTAGTGCTTGTCTGGTGCAGAGGGTGCTGTTTGTGCTGTGGTAAATAATGTGTACTTTTTGTCTTCCAGGCAGATCAGATCAGATAGGAAAGAAAAGAATGCTGTGATGTCTTTCACAGTAACAGATGAACCAACTTTTGTTGACCTGACTGTATCAGAAGTCAAAGAAGAGGTAGGAGCCATAGTTTGTAACCAAATATGTTCAACGATTTTCACTTATCACATCAGTTTCCTTTTAAGGGTGTAAAGAAAGAGGCTTGGTTTGTATTTGGGTTCTGTTATGCAGAGATGAGATTTAAATGTGAATTCATGGGTGTAAGGATATTTATTGCAGGTGCATTTATAAAGCTGGTAGTTTGAAATACTCCTATTCAAAGCTACTAAGTGCAAATTCAGTGGGTTTTTTCAGAAATTTTGTTCGTGATGGTGGAAGTGTCAGTTGTTTCCTATTTAGAACAAGTTAGTAATCAAAATGGTTATTACAACTTGGCAGCAAAAAAACCTACAAAAGTAATTCTTTCTAAAAATCTGGTTTGGGTATGGTCCTGTTTTTTTCTGATTTCAAGTCTTTTTGGCAGTGTAACTGCATTTGGAATTAACTAGCCTTGAATGAGTTAAAGTAACAGTGTACATTTGCCAAGTCTCTCAGTTTTAACAAGCACAAGTCTTCAGAAGTAGTTGCCTTGTGAAAAATGTGTGAATGTGAAACATGTTCACAAACTGTTTCCATAATTATTTAAAACATTTTTCTCCTGCTGCCTTTAAATTCCATTTCTCAAAGCAGTAGTTCATGCTATATTTTTCTAATGTTTCCAGTTCCCTCTTCCTGCATGTATTGGACAGTATTCTCTAAGGTACCCGTCATTCAGTTTCTCAGAGGAGTCATCTCAGTTTCTTTCCTCTAAGCATATTCACAGTGTCAGCGCCTTTGCAGACCTGTGCCTCTAGACACATCTGCTACTGTGCAAACTGTTTAACTCAGGATATATTACTAGTGATAAAGTACAGTTGTGAGTTACCTTTTAATCTTCTAACACTTGTACTGAATGTTCCTGAGTTGTTATGTCTTTGATCTTCCTTACAGATTTAGTGTAATGTTCTTAAATACTGAAAAAAGTCAAATTGTAGCCATACAATTGTCTCTTGATGTCCTGAACTTCCAAGAGGGGTTTTCTTTGATCTGATGAAACGCTCTTATTGTACCTTCTTTCAGCCTGTGAAGTTAGCAGTTGTGTGCAGAGATGGGCAGTTGCATTTATTTGAACATATCTTGAATGGGTAAGTTAGGATTCATTTTGAGGGTGTCTTTGGGAAAGGTCTGGGTTTACTGTAAGGCAAAGTTCAGTTTTGTTATACTGCTGCCTTTAAGCTCTTTTATATGCTCGTGAACCAGGTTCCAGCTGCTGCTTTGTCTGGGGTTACTGGACACATTTTTGGAGAACTCACTTTTTGGGGACTGTGTTGCACTTTGGTATTACGTGTGGCTTTAACCCAGATTTTGTGTGTTTGTGCCTTAGCGATCTGTAAAAGGTGTAAAATGGCTGAGTTTGCTGAGGACCTGCTAATGAAATATACTTAGATGTGCAAGATATTGAAGTGTTCAAGCTAAACATCTTGGAATTTTTTAATTTCTTTTTTTTTTCCCCCCCAGTTATTGCAAAAAACCCTTAACATCAAACTGTACTGTCCAGATAGCAACACCTGGTAATGATGGGGACTCCACACCAAAACCAGTCCCTATTCTAGCAGCTGCATTTTGCACAGACAAACAGTCTCTGCTGCTGGTGTATGGAAACAGCTTACAGCCCATCATAGAGAAAGTGGTATGTAAAACTTACCGGAGGGGGTTTGCATTCTGTAATATGGACTGCATACTGCTTGCAGTTGGAGAAATTGGTTTTATTATTTTTGGTTTTACTGTTTTGAAATTGTAAAACAATACAAAATATATTCCTTGCCCTTGTTTTGGGAGCTGTGACTGTTGCGCTGTTTTTCTTTGGAAAGACTGTTTGTATTCTTCCATTTTTTCAGTTGTTGTACAGGTTAACATCATTGCTCACTGTTTCTTGCCATTTCAGCTGTTGCTGAGTTAGGCCACTGAAACTGGTTTTAATACAGCTTCAGTATAGCTGGGTGAACTTCTTAGGAGAGTATAGTGATCTGGTAACAGAAGGCAGATATGCAAAGGAGCTGCTATTCTAGAGTGAAAAAAAGTTCATCCTAATTTATACCATTGGAATTTGTTCTCATCTTTCAGTAGCACAATGAATCACATGTGCGAGTGTCAAATATATTAACTGGTTTTGTTCCTGTCCTCCTAGTCTTTGAACACCAGTGAATCCCACATATGTTTGGTACGGGACATCCAGAAAGTGCTCTCACTTAAAACAGATGCTGCTCTAACAAAGGTGAGCTTTGCATGAAATGTGATTTTGTTGCTTCTCTTGTTTTACTTTAGAAATTAAGTAGGTAGAATTCACTGCTCTCTTAAAATGAGATTGGATTTCTGGATGGACCTGTTCAGAGCTGCAGAGCTAGCTACAGGTGTCCATAGCACTCAGGCAGGTGTGGGTAAAGAGATCTTCATGGCTGCTGTGTGTCCTGGCATGTGCGAGAGCACATGGTGGTCCTCCTGTTGCTCAGCAGGTCTGCTTGAGAGACAGGACTGATTGGTTTTTCTGCCTAAGATCAGCCCTTCCCTTAAGAGTCTGGTTTATACAGCCTCTTTGACCTTAATAGTTTGGGGTGAAGGTGGGATGACTTTGTTTTAGAGTCTAAATAAAATGTAGTGGAACCTTAAGGGGCAAGTCCTTTCTCCTCTTTCTTGATGTGGTCTTCATGTGTTCACAGGGGCTGGGGAATGTGAGCTTGGCACTTACATGACAGCTGTGTCCACTGAGGCCACTTGCCACTGTGTTCTTTCATGCAGGATCCCCTGGGTGTTTAGAGACAGGCTGTAAAGTTCTTCATCATTGTGCATATTCAAGGCCTTGAAGGTTTGGAGTATCAGTGAGTGAGCAGACAGCGCTGTTTTTCTGACCTACTGGATGTGGTGCTCCATCAGCCAGGCAGGGTTTTGTGCTGATCCCTCAGTCCTGGAGAACTGCAGGCACAGGTGTAGGGCCTCCCTGGCATGCAGTGATGATACCCATCTTGGTTTCGCTTTTTGCTGAATTCCAGTGAAGACGCATTTCTCTTGGCTGTCTGAGCATGCCCTGTGGGGAGAAGGTCAGTGATGAGTGTGGTGAGCAAAGGGACTAGTATTTTATCACCACTGGTGTTCTGTGATAAAATTCTTGATGCAGAAAATCAACTTTTTGGAAATTGGAAGTTGCTTTGCTCACTGTAGTAGATTATACTTTTATCACTTCAGAGGTACTTAAAAAAAAAGGCCTGGATAGAAGTGTTGTGGTTAAAGAAGTGTTCTGGAAGTATACAGGTAGCGTTTTTGATATTCTGGAAGTGGCATACTGCCTTACATCCTCTGTGAGTCAGAAGAGCATTTGGTTGTTAAATACAAAATTCAATCTCCTTTGTGTTCTTTATTGAAGATGATACCTGTTTGGTATAAACTGAGGTGTCTCTGTTTGTCACTGTGGTCACAGCCTAATTCAGACAGCTGAGTTCTGTGTCTGAGCAATCCCTAGAAGAAAAGAGTTGAGATTGAAGTGAACAGTGACTACCTTTTGCTGTTACATTGTGCTGCTTTTTGTGGTCAGTTATTGCCATCCAGTGGATGCTGAATTAATCTGCATGTGTTTTGTGGGGCTGACTATTAGCACAGGTGGTATCTATTGCTAGCAAACAGCCAAAAACTTGTTACTGGATACAAACAGTTCTATGAATGTTACAGCAAAAGCTTGTAAGAAAAATGATACACAGGTGATTCCAAAGAGACCATTGCTCTAGTTAATGATGAAAATTTGCTGTCTGTTTCTTGAGGTTATTCATTCTCTTTAATATGTTGGATTTGCGTTATAGTTATGTCAAGAAAATGGGTTGTGTCAGGCTGGTTTTACCATATGTGTGAGAGTCTCAGAATAAAATCCATATTTTAAATTGGAAGAAAGCTCAAGATATTACTAATTCATAGAAATGTGGTTATCTCTGTGTACTAGGTAAAGACACCTGTTGTGAACTCGGACACCAAAGTCCTAGTGCCTGGCATTCCAGGACATAGTACAGCTGTCAAAACTCCAGCATTGGGAAAGGAGAAAAAGAAAAACAAGAGGAAACCAGGAGAGACAGAGGTAAAAAGGGCTTCTTCTTTCAAACTCAGCAAGAATGGAGGAACTAGAATCATAAATCATCTCTATACCTTCTTTAGGTGAACTTGAATTTGTTTTGTTTGCTGTGGGAGAAAGATTGATAATGCCATCTTTTTGTATGAAGGAGACTTCCCCCTGCTCAAAACATTTCCTTCATTGGAACCCTCTGTGCTTTGCCTGTAGTTTTGCCAGGTTGTTGCAGAACTTTGCCACATGCTTGTGGCTGCCTATGCCAAGATATATTAGTGCTTTTCAGCCAAAACTTCCTCTGCTTTTCTTTTCTCATGTTATTTTCTGTCAGTGCATTTAAAAGAATATGCAAAATTTGTGTTCTTTTCCAGCAGAATTAGAGGGAATGCTCTAAGTTAGGTACTTTGCTTTCAGCTGATACTTGTGAGAAACTGCAGTGACACAGCACTGGCCTTATTTCCCCTCTGCAGGCGAGCATCGAGGAGCGCCTTGGGGCATTGGATATTGATGTGAGCAAAGTAAAAACTCCAGGTGGCCTTCCCCAAACAGACAGCTTTGCCGTGCTGCTGGTTCAGGGCTTGGAAAGCAACGATGCAGAAATCTTAAATGTAAGTCTTGCAAGCTCAGTGTGTGCTGTTGAATGTGTTCACTGGGACTGGTGGGGAGCCTTCCTGGAAGCCAGGGAGGCTGAATAGTTCAGGACCTGTTGTGTCTCCCAGCTGCTTTTTGCTGATTTGCTGCTCAAAGCAGTGCTATTATGAATTACAGTAGTGGTGTTACTTTTCTGTTGTTACCTGCCTTGCTTTCTGAGTCAGTCCATGAACTTTGAGGCGCTTTGTTTATGATAAATTTGTTATGTCACAGTTCAGATGTTTTACAAGTGATGCTGCCAATGCAGCCATGTTCCCTTTAGCTTGGGCTGGAGCATAATCTGTGCTTAGTCTCCTGAGGGTACATTTTTCAAGCGGATACTGTTTGAAAACTGAATTGATGACAAGTTGGACTAGGAGGATGTAATAGTACTGGGGTGGGGAACTGTTAAGAATTTGATGCCGAATATAAATTTCTTGTCACAGATGCTGGTGAAAGACATTTATTTATGGAAGTCAAACAGAAAATATCAAGGGAGATTTTCATGTGCCTGTAATGCATCATTTCTAACATGGGGCAGGTGGGCTAGAGGCAATGCTAGATTGTTTTAGATGGGTTTATTGAGTGTCTTTATTTTGTTAATTGTAGCTGACTTGGAAAATGAAACTCCTTTTCATAGCAAATCCTTTGCTTGTTGTCCTCAGCATTCAAAGGTAGTGGAGTAGAGATTTACAGCCAGGAATTTTTGATTTTGCTGATTGCTCATACACATATTAAAGTTGAATTATTCTCTGATCATATGTTTTCATTTTAACAGAAAGTGCTTAACACAAGAAAAGAAAATATAGTAAAGAACACAGTAGCCAGAATGCCTATACATGCTGTCATTCCACTGCTGCATGAGGTAGGAGAGCCTGCACTTCTTGTACTGGCATACAAGCCACATGTGGTTTGCCTTCTAGCTACTAAAAATCCAGGATATGTCTCTTTATTTTTGAAATTGGTTTGCTACAGTAAGAAGACTGAAATGTTTCTTAATTTACCTCTGATACACTTTATCTTTTCTGGCTGAAGCTTAACCAAAGGACCAAGTGTCACTGTCAAAGCTAGGAAGAGCATTAAATCATGTATTACTATCTGAAATGATTGTGGGAAAAGAAAGGGAAGAGATTAAGCAAAAGCTTGTTTAGTCCATGGCAAACAATCACCATTACATCTTCTCAACTAACACGGACGATAATTTGAAGCATCAGAAAGTCAATTTGCTGTACTTAAACCTTGAACATCACTTAGTAGTAATTTTAAAAGGGCTTTGGCTTCTGAACTGCTTATTCAGTGTTATTAAATAAACTCTTTATTTGGACAGAAATATTTTAATGATTAGCCTTGACTGGACATTACTCTTTAAAACTGAACATTGGTTAGTAGCTCTTGTTACGTGAATGACATTCTGTAATGTAAGATAATGGTTCAATTTCCTTTGTATTTTAATGTGCTGACCACAAATAAGATTTAATTTTTATTTATGGTACTGATCTTAACTGAATTATGCAGATGGCCTGGTGCTGAATGTCTGGTCTTGCAGCACCTCCTTAGGCTTATGTTAATGAGATGCTGTGTTTCTTCCCTGGGACCTTTGTCGGGGAATCTAAGTGAAAGTGTTTAACTCTGTAATCTCAGTGGATGGTCAGACCTTTGTGTAACTGTCTTCTCCCAAGCCTGAGATTTGTTGTGTGAAATGGCCTTTACCTGATACGACCTTCACTTGTTCCCCAACTTGTCCACCCTGTAACAACTCTCTGCTAAGCATATAAACAGACATGAAAAAGAAGAGGTTTCCTCCTACTTCTTCCTGCCAGGTTTAAGCTTCAGTGGATATTTTGCATTTTAAGAGTTCCAGCTTTCTTGTAATACTGAAACCCAGCTTTTCTGCAAGTTACCTGCCTGTGGTAGAGGGTGGTAGAGCCAGGAGTGTAATTTTCTGGAGCCTGGCAGTGGTTAATCCTATCAAACTTCAAATGCCTGGAGAACTTTCTGCCCTAGTCTTGGGGCTGTCAGATGGATCTAATGTTGGGGTTTTAAACTCATATTTGTTACTTATTGCTGACTGGTTTTTTTTGTCCTTTTAGCTTACAAAGAGACTGCAGGGCAACCCATACAGGTAAGAGACAACTCAACTACAGTTAAATTCACCTAAAACTATTCATGTGTGTGTTATGGTCCCTCCTACCATGTATGTGATAGATTTCCATAGTAACTGCAATTAAACTGCAGCTAAACTCAGAGGGAGCATCTGGAGGTAAAAACTCACCTCGTGGGTGAAAGGAGGAACTTAAAACACTTAAAGCAGTGCTTTGTCAGGGTGCTGAAGTGAAATTAAAAAGGAAAAGGACACCTGAAATGAGCATGTAACCCTGAGAATGTAACTGAAGGTCCCAAATGTTTACATTATGGACATGATCAATAAGTAAAATAACTCTGAAGTGTAGAGCTTGTTTAATTATCAAATCTATTTAGACATCTCTTAGTGTGGCATTTAATAACAAAACCAGCTTTCCCCCCCCCTCCCCCCATCTTGTTATGTTGCTGTAAGGACAGCTTTGTTGAGATGGGCTGTGCTGGGTTTTGGGGGTTAGGTTGGTTTGGGTTTATTTTTTTAAAATATAAATTCCCTCACTGTAGGTGGAGAAGAAAGTAGCATGCTTTGATCTTTTATTCATTGAGACCATCCATAAAAGATTGCAGAAGTACAGACCCCTGAGCTTGTCTAGTTTAGTCCCTCACTGAAATGTCTGTTCTTTTCCTAACAAATAACTTACATACCTCATGGGGATAGCCAAACTTTACATTTCCATCTGCATTTATCTTGCTCTCTAATTAAAGAGGAACACTTTATATAGAACTATTTAGCATCTAGAATGTGAAAGGGGTGTCTCTCAGCCAGTATCTCGGATATACTTTACTTCTCTTTTCCAGTGCCTCAGTAATGGTTCGATGGCTGAAGTCTGTTTTTACCCTACACGCATCTTACCTTTCCACAGTAAGTATTTTTCATTCATGCCAATGCACTTAAGTAAAACTAGATTTAAATGCTTAAATAAATGTATATTGTTTCTTCAGGAATCTGCTCTCGCCATATGGCAGTGCCCAAATCAATGTATAGAGAGCTATGCTTACACCACTTCTGCTGAACCTACTGCACATTGCTGATAAATTGTCTCAGTCATTCCTGACATAATTATAGCCATCCCAAAGTCAAACCAAGATAAGTTATGTCACACCTGTGAGAGGGAACAAAATTACTGCCCAAGAGTAATCTAGCCTGTGTCACTATATCTTAAAGAACTAAGTTTTCTTTGTTCTGGTAATGCTCATATTGAGACTGTCTTGGGCATGGCCAGATTTATAGGGTAAGGGTGTGCCAAAGTTGGCAGGGTAGGAAGTAATGCTGTAGCTTCTGAAGTCCAGCCTTGCCTTACAGGTGATGAATACAGCACTCTTGCTGGGTTAAGAAAAAGACATTTGGGCACTGTCAGTCCTTTCTGCCATTTGTTATAGGATTGCTGAGCAGCAGAAGTTGCACGCGTTGCTGAGGCTGCATTCAGACACTGCTGTATGTTCAATTCTCACTTAGGCAGATTTCTGAACAGTGCTTCATCCTTGTGTGTGGCAGTGGCTGTGGAAAGGAAAAGGAGTCTAAGAATTGCCATGCTTTAAAAGTAGATGATATTTCTAAACAGGGCTAAGCATTAATTGATCAGACTGCACGTGGTTCCTGTGAACCCTCAGCTCTCCTTTCTTATCTAGAGTAATGTGAGCAAGTGTTGCTTGCCCCAAACATACTAAAGTAGTTTAAAAAACCAAAAACATTTGGAATGTGTTTGTTAACAGCTTCATTTTTTTTCACCCTCTCTTCTCCCAAGTTGCCAGACCTTATTCCTCAGCTGGGAATGTTATACCAGTTGATGGAGAGCAGAGTAAAAACTTTGCAAAAGCTTTCCCGCCTGCATGGAAGACTCTTCATTCTTGTCACCCAGGTGAGTTTCAACTACATAACATGGGATGTGCAGGGGTATTGTTGGCAGACTTCACTTCCTGTTGAGATTGCATCTGATGGGATCTGTCCTGGGGACCTTAATGCAGCTGCTGTTCAGCGATGCTGATAACGGTCAGAGCAGTCCATTAATTGACTGTCCTGTCAATCCCTGCTCACTGGGAGTGTTTTGTCCTGCCAAATGTGTCTGCTCACCCACAGAGTTTTTAAAGAGGAATAAATAGGAGGCACTGGGCCACTTTGGAGCAGATGCCTCTCCCGTTTTACTTGGTCATTTTTACTTTTTTGGCTGTTAAAGCAGCACCGTAAGTGAATTAATGTGTGCTACCCTTAATGTAGATTTCATTTACATGGTTAAAGAGTTTTGTTGCCTTTTAAGGTTGAAATACATGATTTAATCTAAGGCTAATCTGCAAATTCCATTCAGGTCGCAGCATCACAAACAGTTCAGGATGTACCTGAGGTTAATCAGACTGCAAAGCTGGTCTATGAGGATGGTAAGTGTTGTATGCTAAGTGGAGCTCAGCTCCTGAATTCACATGACAGCCTGCACTTGATGGCTGCTCATCATGCTCCTGTGCTTATCTCTACCAGTGTACAGTCTGCAAATAGACGGGTTTTGTGAGATATCCATGGCAGGAAAATCACTGGCTAATGATGTGGACATCCTGTAGTTAGTTACTCCTTCCTTTCCTTCCTTTTATCTCTTTTAATTCCCTCCTAGCTTTGCTTCACAAATGAAGAAATCAGTGAATTGGAAGTTCAGTGTGCTGCTTTAACTTATCTGGCAACCTAAAATTTCTAGTGTTACTTGCCCTTGTGCTAAGGTAGATAGAGTGAAGGCACTGCTGTGTTTGAGTCAGCAGGACGTCAGTGTGGGGGATGTCCGTGTGTGTGAGTGCACACTTCCAGTTTGGCTTTTTTCCTACTGCATCTTCACCCTGTGTATTGGTAACAGAAGTGACCTGGTCTTAACTGATGTTGGTTACCTCATCTCCAGGTAGAATTAGTTTTAGCACAGTTTGAAGACTTGGCAGCATGTGGGATTGGACTTTGTTTGCACAGTGACACTTTAAAGCCTGTTCCCCAGACTGAGAGGTTGTTTTCTCTTTGCAGACTCCTCCTCCTCAGAAGGCTCAGATGATGAGATGATTGCAGATAAAGACTCTGATGTAAGTGGGGTTGGACCAGATCTTCTCCCATTTGCTTGTAGCAGAAATTGTGTGACTGACAAAGGTTCAAACATTTCTGTTTTATTTTTTCCCCAGGAAAACTGGGATGAAGATGAAGAAAAAGAGGAGCAATCTGATGAACAAGACATGACTGTTGAAAAGGAAATCAATGGTGATTCTGATTTGGAACCAGAAAATGAAAGTGAAGAAGAATAACAGCACGAAAGAATAATTTTAGCGGTTTGAACAAGTGGGCCACCAAGCTCTTTGATTCTGGATCCTGTTGCTGAAAGATGCTGTATTTGCATATCAGGAGTGCAGAGCATTGCACAGCCTGTGTGCAGAGGCACCTGTGGGGCACTGCATTTCTGAATCCAGAATGTTTAACCGTGCCAGCCTTCTCTCGCCCTCCTTCCCTGCGCTTACTTAGAGAAACATTTCCTCCACCTCCTGGTCAGATTATGCCTGTCATGTGGACATGCATTTGTATCTCAAGTGAAATAAATCTGCCACCGCTGTTTGTGTGGGAAACTTGGTTCAGCTTTACATTGAATTTGTTTCAGATATTCAAGGATCAAAGACAACTGGTCTATACCTTCTTTCCATGCTTCAGTTAGCGATAGCAAGTGGGCATCCTGCTGACTTTTTTTTTTTTAAAAAAAAAAGAAAACAGAAAAGAAAAAAAAGATATTTTTGTAATATTTAAATTCTGTCCTGAAATTCTTTTCTTCCCCCCTTTCATTGGCTTAGCCATACTTTGGCAATGTGTAAATGCCAACTCAACTTAAAAATGGATTTTTCTTTTTTTTTTAACAAATTTGAACTCAAGACTTTTATATGTACAAATCAATGACTTTTCTTGTGCTTTAAAAGGACATTAGAACTATCACTGGCTCCTAATTTTGTTTTAATGGAGGCTGTATGTAAGTTTAATGCTAACCCAGAGGACAGACCATGTTGAGTTGGGTGGGGAGAGGGGAGTGACACAGGGAAAGGAGAAGGTGAATGCTTGTGAATACATAGCACAGAGCTATACCTTTCTTACGGATTTTTAATCTCTCAGTGGCAGAACAAGGACAGCCATTTGCTCAGCTAATGGAAGCTGAAGTGGTGCAAACACGTTTTTAAGAGCAAAACAAGGTAAAGGTTTGAGCCATTCACCACTATAATGTACAATAATATATTTGTCTATAAATGGAGCTGTTGCAACTAAATACCACCCTCTTTGTAAAGTGAATAAATATACATCTCTTTTACCAAATACCTGTCCTGTGGTGTTTGTTGAGAGAGACCTTAGGTAGCTTCAGGTGGTGGCTAAAGATGAAGTGCTGCTTGCAGAAGGCAGATTTCTAGTGGAGGAGGAAGGCAGCCTAAAAGGTTATGATGTTCTGCAAAGCATCTGTTGTTAAAGACTTCTTGTCTCCCTCCCTTTTAGTTTTATCCATTGATTTGTCCACAGCTTGGCTTGCACTGGGGTTGCAGCGCTGTCTGGAAGTGCAGCGCATTGTGTCACAGACAAAGCTGGAAGAGACATTCTTGGGTTTGGAGAGCTGGAGGTAGAAGGGCACCAGGTGGAGGCTTTCAGTCTTCAGAGTGTTTTAACTGACAGTAAATCAAAGTTACTGCTGTATAAAGCTGGGCTTTATTTGTTTTCAGTTTTGAGAGGCTGTGAAAATACGTGCCAACACTTGTATGTTGTCTGTACTCAAGCCACCAAACGAGGCTGAACTGATGTGTCAGTTTTTAACCAATCCTGCCGTCACTGTGTCCAGGCAGGCTTTGGCTTGGGCAAGAGAGGGGTGTGAATGGAGGGCTGTTCTCTTTCAGGGGAGTGCTGGTCTGAGCTTTTGAGGTGTGGAGTAACACAAGCAGCCAGCTGTGTTTTGCTCCTGCGAGGTCCTACCTGTGTCTGCATCCCAGCCCTTCCAGAAGTGGAAGCAGAAGCCCTGGATTGGGGTGAAAGAGAGGCAGATTATCGTGTTTGCACTGTTCGGGTGTGGGGAATGGTGGCATTGGGAACTTGCCACCACTGTCTCTTGTAAGGTTGACACAGCCTCTGTCCATCATTCCTATGCACCAGAAACTGTTCCAGGAGTGGAGCTGGGAGAGAATCTGACAGCAGGAAGAGCAGGGGGATCTTAAGAGCGTTTTGTGCATTCTTGGGTCTCATCCACATGGAGATTCTGTGAATCTGTTTCAGTGACAGCCAGCTGGTGACAGGGTGTGAGTTCTGGTCTCTTGCTTTGGGGTGAGGACAGCCAGGTCGCCCTGTCCTCAGCCTTCAAGCAGCTGCTCTATGTGACATTGGCAGCTGCAAGCAATTGGGCTCCTTGGTCAAAAATTGCCCTCACCTGAGAGCTGATAACTGACAATGCTGTGCAGTTTCTAATCCTTAAAACTTTATCTGCAAAGCCAAGGTTGTTATAAGTGTTTTTCTAGTTTAGGCGTTTTGGGGGAGGTATTCGGGATGTATGGAGATAGTTAGGAAAGTTAAAAGTTTTGCGTTCGGTTGTACGAGTTCTTGTTATGGTTAAAAGGGGTACCACACGGGGTCTTTTCCTTTGAATGACATTTTGTTCGGGAAGTTTCCAAAGAGTGCAGTTACAGAAGAAAACCATGAGACGGCAGCATAGAGAGCCCAGGATATCCACTGCCTGACTGACAGCTGTGTGTGTGTGTGTGAGAGACAACCTCATCAACCAATCAGCGGTCCCCCTGCAGTCCAAGCAGCCCACCAATCACACGACGCTCCATGAGGGGAGTGGGATGCCCCTAGCCACGAGCCTATCACCGTCCTAGGAGCGGGAAACACTAGCCAATGGACTGTAGCACCAGGGGACTTCTAGCAGATTGACCAATGGGAGGACCCCAGTAAGGTTTTAAAAGACGTTGTCAGCATAGGAACTGGTCCTCCTCCTGTGATTGCCTCTCACAATGAGGTCCTCCCGTCTCTGAGCCTGGAGAGGGCTACTGCCCCTCCGTGTTCTGCCACCTTGTTTTTCCTATTTTATTTTTATTTCTTTTAATAAACCCACCCCGGTTGATCTTCGTTTATTTTATTTATTTCGTTTATTTCAAGGTCTCAGCCAGTTGAGGACTAAACTGTGTCCTCCTTGGTCTAGAGAAAGAGGCTGGAAATGGGATAGGTCCTCCCTTCTAATCTAATCCTGGTAGTTTGGGAGCAATGAAGAGAATGAGGAGGACAGCCAGCTGCTCATTTGCAGCAGTGGAGGTTGGATGAGAACCTGTGAGAAGCCCAGTGCGTGTCCAGTGCAAACCTCTGCAGTTAAGCAGCCAAGAAATCAATAGGCTGGAAACGCTCAGGTGTAACTTTTGGTTTTATTTGCCCAGCAATTATCGTGCCTCATTTATAGGTGTGTATTTAATGTCTGTCCAGGCACCACTGCGGGGCCTCTGGGATTTTTGTTTGCTGTGTTTCATGCGGTGGCCTTCTCAGTTACAGAAATAGATAAACTTGACTGTGGTAAAGAGCAATACCAGAGATGGCCAGCGGGTGCCAGACCAGCTCCACAAAATTCCTTGCAGCAGCGGGCAGCGGGAGCAGCCTGGGACTCGCCTTTGAAGATGGCGTAAGCGCATCGTGACTAAGTGCCTCCTGCTGTAAGGCGGGGTGGTTCACGTTCTTGCCTCTTGTTATGCTCCTGCTTCCAAAGGGACTTAGTACCCCACCAGCACCTGGGGCGAGAAGTGTTTGTTGCCTTCTCTTCCTAAGGATTCCAGTGTTCTGTCTGATTCTTGGAAGTTTCATAGGGGAACAAGAGCTGCCTGGGTGGGATGTGCACCTGTCTGTCAAACGCTGTGCAGTGTTAGAGTTACGGATATTTTGCTTTTGGCCTCCCTCTTTGCTATGGGAAGTGATTTAATTTTTTTTTAAAAAAACCCAACAACACAAACAAACACATTTTTGGATTCATCCTCTAAATGACTTTTGCTAATGGCTTCTCTGTCCCAAACCAAGTATTTCAATGACATTGGTTAAGTACAAACAAACAAAAGCAAAACATGCTGTTGGAGAGGAGGAGGATGACATGGAAAGGGAGAAAAAAAGGAAAGGTTTAGTATGCACAGCTAGTTCTTAGAGAATTCCTGATTCCTGGCAATATCACCATGAAGACATTTGAGAAATGCACCCAAAAACTATGGAGGTGGCACACAGCCTGATAGCCAAGTTCTCGTTCAGACTGTCTTGCGATGAAACATCAGCTTGGTACAGTATTCATCCTTCTTTGCGTGGAAGAGAACTGCTTAGTGATACGGAAGAGTAATTTTCTGTGCAGTCCTGCCCTTTGCCCCTTTAGCCTCTGCATAAACTGAGATTAAGTCTCCTAGACACTGATCCGTGGCCTTTGGGGTGTTGGTTCCCTGCTCCCTGGAAGGAAGGCACTGGAGAGAGAGGCTTAGTGCAGACTCTCTTTCCTTGCAGGAAAACTGGCATCACCGGGACTCTTTTCATGTCCACATCAACGAAAGTATTGAAAATCTTCCCACTCAGAATTAGGTGAGACCATTTGTGACCCTCCCCAAAAAGGTGGTGTAGAGCTAAACCAGATTGGAATGATCTCACACAGACTGGTACAGGAATGGATGACCCTTTCAGCTGCCTCAAGTTGGAAGTTCCTGTCGTCAGATCAAGGAAACATTTCCTGCCCTTAGCGAATCTGGCTTTCTGGGAAGGGGGACTGACAGTGAAGGGTGGTAGACTCTGCTTTTGCTGGAGTTATGGTGTGATTTCTGTAATGCAAAAAATCCCATGGTGTGAACTCTGGAACTGCAGGAACACGGGCAGTTGTTGTGGCTATTTTGTCTCACTGGCTGCCAGAATGTGTAAGCTGAAAGGAGCTTGAGTCCTCTCCAAACCTGTGGTTCTCTGAAGCCTAGGCTGTGTTCAGGCTCCTCAAAGCAAGGTGTATGGCTCAAATCGAGTTTGTACATACAACTAAATATTTGGGAAAGGGGTACATTTAATGAAGGAAGCTAATAGGATGAAGGGAGAGCTGTTCCAGAAAATATGAACTCTGGTGGATGCTTCAAGCTAAATTGCCTTTAACTAAAGGGAGTTTCAAAGTGGCATTTCTTGTTCTACAGTTCCCTGATTCCAGTGAAATATGCTTATGGGAAAGGTTTTCCCTCTCTCTGTAAATCCGTTACTCTCTAAGGTAATTGCACAGAAGATCCCCTTTGTAAGGCACTGAAACCTGTGCTTGCTTGTTGCTTCATGAAGGAGTGTGGTAACAATTTCGTTGCTTCCAAGGGCTGGTGCACCCCCTTTCCCAGTTTCATAAATTCTGACTTGGTTTGCCACTTTTGCTCATTTGAGATAGTTTTTTAACGCATAGTAGTGCTGTGCATCTGCTCAGCACCCAGCACGCTTGTGAGTGCACAGGGGGATTTGGGTACACATCTCTGGATCTTCCAAAGGTGCCTGCTGGAGGGATGACAAGCCAGCCTGATGTGTGGTGTACTGAACCTGTAAAAGATGGGAATAATTAGCATTTGCATTTCTAGACAATTAATGCCTGAGTAAGACAGCACTAGGTGGCACCCAGGTCTTTCTTGGTGCTTCCAAGATGTTGCCAGTAGGAAACCCCACTGCGCATGCTGGTGGGCCAACGAACGTCCTCCGCTGGTGTCGCAGGCAAGGCCAGAGTTATCTGCAGCTCTCTTCCTGTGCTTTCCAGACCCTGCCAAAGGTGGCCTCCAGGAGTTATCAGAATGTTTTATGCTGGTGCCTCTTGCCTTTGTATTTGAGCTATCTTGTAGCAATCAGAGTGGGCTGTGTGAAGTCTGGTCTCCCCATGTTGTCTCTTCACCATGAGTCGGACCCACAGCCCTCACTGCTCTTCGTGGGTCATCTCCTTTTAGTCCCACTGTCTTTCAGGAGAAGTGTACCTTGGTGTTGATGTGAGATGGCTCTTAGCTCTTAGCTCAGAAGAGGTGGGGTGTTTTGCTCTCCTGGAAGCTTGAAGTTTAAGCTTCAATGAGATTTCAATTCAACTTGGAAACAGTACATCTGTGGAAGGACAAAATGCATTTTGAGCAGACTCATAGTTTGATGCACAGAAAAAGGAGAGGGTGAAATGAATGATAAAGGAAGGAAAAATTAAAGAAATGTTGAAGGGTTTTAGCTGTTTTTATTGGGGAGAGGCTGAAGCATTTTAACAGAATTTAAGCTGACCTTTTCTTTAGAATTGTTTGCTTTTAAAGAGCCTTTGCTATGTTAATTTTATCTCTTTTAGGTACTCACAGAAGAATCCCCAGTTATGTCAGTTTTGGCTCTTGGTGTTTTTGTTGCTGTAGTTTTTGTTTTTAAATTCAAATCCATTGGATTCATCCATCTTGAATTCAGACTTCAGCTGGAACATTTTGTTTCCCTCTCAGTCCTGGCCAGGAGAGCTGCTGAGGCTGGTACAGTGGGCAGCAGTGCGAGTGAAATCCTGCTCCAGAGCCACTCAGCAGATATGCTGGGAAGCAGTGGCATTCCTGGGACTAGTCATAGTCCAGCATTTAAAGAGGGATGTACTGACAGCAGTGCTGCAATCCAAACTATTTTGGAAAGATGACCAAATTCCGGATTGCTTCTGTTGTTTGGCCAGGCAATAAAATACCTTCAATACCCTTCAAAGAGGTGTCGGTTCCGGGGGTGCTTTGGGTGGGGTGCTGTGACTCTGAAACCGACTAACAGAAAGCCGCTTGGCAGCTACTGCACACAGACACAGACACACACACAGACACACACACAAGCACACACACGCTGGACAGCTTCTTCAAAAGGTCGATGGCAAAGAGGCAGGAAGGGTCCTTGTGTGGAATTCCACAGCAGAGATTTATTTCAGCCCCGCTGCTCGTGAATGGGACCAGTGACAAAGACCCAGAACAATGCAGAGTTGAAGGTTAAATACGGGGGTGGGGAAAGCATCAGGGACCAATGGTCTGAGGGCATGGGGTGGTACATAGGTGGGGCTAGGGTATGGGAACTAATAGGGAACCAGTGAGGGAGGGACTAAGGGACAAGGGTGAATGGGGAAACAGGGAAGGGAGAACACTGTGGATTAGGGCCATATAGGGTAGAAAGGGGCAGGGGAGGCCAATGAGCCAATAGGGGAAACAGAGCCAGGGTACATTTCTGTAACAGAACAGGGCATTCTGAGAGAGGCCTTTTTAATCACTTTAACCTGGGGAGAATTTCTCCACTTAGGGCATGTTTTCTCCAGGGGGTTCTTACAGTCCCTAGTGCCATGGGCTCACTGGCCACCAGAAAGAGGGAATATAAATATTGGGGATTGGGAGAAACAAAATGACCATCAGGGCAGGTTTTTTTTCTTGTCTTTCAGTCTGCAGCTCCAAGCTGTTGATTGCTTTGCAAAATGGTGGAGGACATGCAGAGGACACACAGCTGCTGCAGTATTCCCACTCCATCCACACTGCCTGGGACCTGTTCCCAGGCCTTGGTGGGCCATCACACGGACAAGCCTCAGTGTGTGCTCTTTTACTGTGACCTCTGGCCCTTGGTCTCACCCTGCATGGGTCTGTGTTCTCTGTGGGAAAGGATGCTGCCATGTTCTGGAAATGTTGGCAGGAAAAAAAAGACCTTCATGATCACTTTTTAAGTAAGGCAGAGATAGCATTTCTGGAGTTTTAAGTGCACTCAGGGACCATGAAGGATGCCATCCAATGCTTGTGAGAAGATATCTGGAAATGGGAGTTAAATAAGCATGCTCTGTGTTTCCCAATTAGTTGGCACAGTGTGTTTCTGTGGTGCAGGAAGCTTTGCTGGTGTGAGCAGAATCTCATCATTCATTGATTCCTTTTTTAAGTGTACTTTGAGTTTCCATGGCTTCAAAAAGCACTTCCCAAGAGAACCAAACTCTTATTCCTCTCTTATTTCTCACAGCATCACTTTATTTGTCAGACCTTCCGTTGGTTATCACCTCTCACTTGCCAGGGCCAAATAAACAGAGCTGTTTGAGAAAAATAGCATTTAATGTTGATTTGTCTGCCTAGTGCTCTATTATCTTGGCGAGAGGGAATGTTTGGAGGATTTCACCTGCTCCAGCTGTCTGAACTGTAGCATTCTGCATTTCTGTACTCTCAAAGGTTCTAAAGGCTGATTTCACAGGGAACAATTCTAGCCCAGGATGTGAAGAGTGGAAAAGCTGACAGAGCAGTTGGGAGCTGTGTGTGTGTTTGCAAGAAATCCACATTCAGTAGAGATGGTGGGGAAACAAAACTGAGCCACTGTGCAAGTTCAACTCAGATGTGTGCCTCGAGGGAAGAACTCGAGTGCAGCCCTGTACTTTCCTTTCAGAAGTACCAATTCAGCTGCAAGCAATGGGAAGCCTTAGAACAGCTGCAGCTCTCTTCCTGTGCTTTCCAGACCCTGCCAAAGGTGGCCTCCAGGAGTTATCAGAATGTTTTATGCTGGTGCCTCTTGCCTTTGTATTTGAGCTATCTTGTAGCAATCAGAGTGGGCTGTGTGAAGTCTGGTTCCCCCATGTTTCTCTTGGAGCTTACCTGGACATGCTCCATTGTTCAGCTCCCCTTGTCACTCCAGTGGAGCAATGTCACCTGTGGTGGTTGATCCTGGCCAGTTACAGGCTGCCCACCCAGCTGCTCTCTTGCTCCTCTTCCTCCTTAATGGGACAAGAGGGGAGAAAGATGGAAGAAAGGTCATGGGATGAGGTAAAGACAGGGAGATCACATCCCAATTCCCACTGGAACTGTGGCAGGACAGGCCCTGACCAGCACGAGCCTCTCCTTACAGAGGCCCTGCTGTGCCACCCATCTCTGCCTGTGGAGGGTGGACCTGGTTGTGGAGCTGTGACTTCCAGCTGCCAGCCCTGTGCATGAAGCCTGAGTAGGTATTTATATATCAGCTCCTGGGGATGTGGCTGAGGAGGGCTGTGCAAGGTGGGGTTCTGGTGCAGAGACTGCTGCTGTAATGACCATGGTAGCCACTCCTATTCCTGTATTATTTATCACCCCAGGGCCTTTGAGAGCTTTGCAAAGCTTCCAATCATCATTTGCATTTTCAGGTGGAGATAGTGCCCTGTCAGAAACTAAAGTTCACTTATTTAAAATGTGTGGCCTGCAGAGGCCCTAAACGTTTTTTCCAGCTTAAGATTTATATTTCTCTGCAGGCCAGGCAACAATTCGGCAGCAAAGCTAGCCCAGCTTCTGCAGACTTCCACTTTTCATACCCTTCTTTGGCTTTGTTCACTTTTGGACAGTGGAAGTGAATGCAGTTGGAAAACATGGTGTTTTCTGTCAGGTCAGTGAGCCAAACCATCACAGGGTTTCGTCAGCCAGCTCCAATGTGTTGCATGTTCACAGCTGGAGGCTCTTTTTTTTGTCTTCCTCCCTGTAAGCACTACAGTTTGCTGCAGAGACAGACTATTATTACTCCTTTACCTCTTCGTGGCCTCTGGCTCACCCAAGGCAGATGCTGCCAGCTGGCTGGTACTGACTGGAAAATAGGCATTTGTCCTGCACTGGGTCCTCTGGGCACCGTGGTGTGGGGCTCTGAGCATAAGGGCAGATGCAAGACTGCTCTGCAGGCATCAGCCCATGAACACTTCAGCTCTCTAGGGACTTCAGTGCCCGTGGAGTTAGGTGATACCTTGTAGGTTGGGTGAATGGAGGCTTCAAATATGTCAGGGATGCCTGAATGGTGGACCGAGGCCCTGAAAAAGACAGAGGTGCTTAACTGCTGTAAAGAGCAGGGAATAACTGTTGAGCTGTGGGAACTGTTATATTTTAAGGCTTCTACAGAGCTCAGAACAGTACTGGGACTTGAGTGGAATAAATACAAGAGTAATAAAATGGGCAATTAAACTGGTCACTTTGGAGGACATGCTCATGCTTTTGCATGTCAGCCCTGTACCTCCTGCTCCCAAGGCTTGTTACTCATCATGAAACATTTCAATACAAAATTCACATCCCATGTTACATCTGAATGAAATTGTTCAGATCATTGAGAATTCTTCTGTCAGGAACAGGGCAAAACCCTTTGAATGCTCACTTGCAGCTATCCTGGATTTCTGCAGCCCTTTCTGGAAAGCTGCTGTAGGTAGAGTGTCTGGATTTGGTTTGGGCCTTTATGAAAGATGTGTGGAACAGTAAGCAGGGCTCTCCTAGCAGAAAACTACTGGCCAGCGATCATATTTTAGTAGTCCCCTGCGATGGCTTCACACAGCAACAGCCCCAAGGCTGCTGAGAGGAAGGCACGGAGGAAGACAAACCTGGTATTTCTGAGGGAAATTCCTTGACACCAAACCAAACTGAGTCATCAAACAGCTGACCTGGCGTTTCGAAACGTGCCAAAGGGGAAACCTTTCTGTGTGTTTGGTCAAGGCCGGCTTATGCTCAAGGCAAAGGTGTGTCAGTGGACTTGGCTCCTTCTCTCCTCATTGCGTCCGGCAGGCACAGGAGCCCAGAGCTCCTGCAAAAGCCATCANCAGGTCTCTCTTTTGATTTATTGGGTGCTAATGATCCTAAGAAGCTGGAAATTCCAGAGGATTCATTTCCGTTTGATGAAACCAGCAGAAGGGTGGCAAGGAGTTCAGTTCCCATCTACTGAAACATCACCAGGGCCTGGAGCTGTTGAAGTGCAGCTGTGTTTGGTTTTCCCTCTTCATAAAGTCATTTTGTAACACCTTTTTTCACTCAGTAGTGAATGATGGCCACTGGCCTCCTCTGTACCAAGAACGGCCCCAGCTCATTTTCCATGCTCCGATCAGCACAGGCAGACGGTGAATCCAGCACATCCAGGGCTCCCCCAGGCTCCAGGCATATTGAAAGGGGTGGTTCTACTTTACTTTTGGTATTTTCCATATCACTTAGCTGGCCTCAATTAGGTTCTGTGTGCTGAATTTAGGCAATTAAGCCTTTGGGCACTATGAAGGGAGGTAATAAGTAATGCCCTTCCTTGTGACGTATAGCAAGCTAGTTTGGAAATAGAACTGCTTGGGAAAGGGAAAAACTGGAGGCATGTGGAAGCTGGCTTCGTGTTACAGGTCAGCCAATGGCAGAGGCAGCTACAGGACACACTAATTTCTGATATTTAACTTTCATTTGGGCATTTTTAATACCTTAGGTGATGGGGCGTGGTCCTCTTCATTTAGGAGGTGATCTCTTCCAGCCAAGAATTGCTATTGACATATTTCCTAGCTATTATTCCTATGAAATGAGACCTAGGAAGATATACCTGAATCCCTGTTTTATGTACTAGTCCCATTCACAAAGGGTCTCACAGAGAGCTTTGGCTGGGACACAGGAGAACGGGGGAGTTTATCATCTTTGGGGAAAGGGGCAGGCAACTCAGGAGCACTCTATGGATGTCGTGAGGTTATGCAAGGACAAAATTAGAAGGGACAAAGCCCAAGTTTANTCATTTAGGAGGTGATCTCTTCCAGCCAAGAATTGCTATTGACATATTTCCTAGCTATTATTCCTATGAAATGAGACCTAGGAAGATATACCTGAATCCCTGTTTTATGTACTAGTCCCATTCACAAAGGGTCTCACAGAGAGCTTTGGCTGGGACACAGGAGAACGGGGGAGTTTATCATCTTTGGGGAAAGGGGCAGGCAACTCAGGAGCACTCTATGGATGTCGTGAGGTTATGCAAGGACAAAATTAGAAGGGACAAAGCCCAAGTTTAATCTGGCTACTGCAGTGGACTCATAGAATCACAGAATGATTTAGATTGGAAAGGACCTGAAAGATTCTCTATTTCCAAACCCCTGGCTGTGGGCAGGGACACCTTCCACTAGACCAGGTTGCTCAGGGCGCCATCCAACCTGGCCTTGAAGGTTTCCAGGCTTGGGATATCCACAACTTCTCTGGGTAACCTGTTCCCAGTGCCTCACCAGCCTCACAGTAAAGAATTTCTTCCTAGAAACCTGCAAAAGAGAATAAAAATATTTCTGTAAATACACCAGCAAAAAAAGGAGGGCTAGGGAGAATCTCTGTCTTTTATTGGGTGAGGGGAAACATAGAACAAAGGATGAGGAGATGACTGAAGTACTTAATGCCTTCTGTGCACCAGTCTTTAAAAGTAAGATCAGCTGTTGTTCAGGTACCCAGCCCTGTGAGCTGGAAGACAGGGAGAAGAGCAGAATGAAACCCCCCTAATCCAAGGGGAAATGCTTAGTGACTTGCTATGCCACTTAGACCACAAGCAAGCCTATGGGTCCGGATGGGATCCACTCAGGGGTACTGAGGGAGCTGGTGGATGTGCTCATCAAGCCACTTTCAATCATTCCTCGTCAGTCCTGGTTAACTGGGGAGGTCCCAAGTGACTGGAAGTTAGCAAATGGGACACCCATCGACAAGAAGGGTCAGAAGGAGGATCCGAGGAACTACAGGCCTGTCAGTCTGAAACTGGTGCCAGGGAAGGTCGTGGAACAGATCACCTTGAGTGCCATCCTACAGCACGTGCAGGACAACCTGGACATCAGAGCCAGCCCACATGGGCTCATAAAAGGCAGGTCCTGCTTGGCCAAGCTGATCTTCCATGACAAGGTGGCACTCTCAGTGGATGAGGGAAAGGTTGAAGGGTATTGCCTACCTAAACTTTAGTAAAGCCTTTGACACCATTTCCCACAGCACTCTCTGGGAAGAGCTGGCTGCTCTTGGCTTGGATGAGTGCACTCTTCCCTGGGTAAAAACTGTCAGGATGGCTGGGCCCAGGGAGTGCAGAATTAAATGGAATTAAATCCACCTGGTCACAAGTGGTGTTCCCACCAGTCATGTTTCATATCTTTATCAATGATCTGGAGGAGAGGATCAAGGGCCAGTTTGCAGACTGAGCTGGGTGGGGGTGTTGATCTGCTGGAGGGTAAGAAGTCTCTACAGAGAGATCTGGACAGGCTGGATCATGGGCTGAGGCCACTTGTATGAGGTTCAACAAGGTGAAGTGCCCCATCCTGCACTTGGGCCACAACAACCCCATGGCAGGCTACAGGCTGGGGGCAGAGTGGCTGGGAAGCTGCCCAGCAGAAAAAGACCTGGGGGGGCTGGGTGGCAGTGGCTGACCATGAGCCAGTGAGTGCCCAGGTGGCCAAGAAGGCCAGTGGCATCCTGTCCTGGGATATGCTCTAGTGGTGGCCTTGGCAGTGTTAGCAGTCTCAGGTTACTGGGGGGACTCTATGATCTTTTAAAGGTCTTTTCCAATGGAAACAGTTCTATGATTCTAAACCTCCTTTCCTTGTTTGGAAGGATGCAGTCCTAAACAGACCTGCATTTGTGTTTTTAAGGAATTTAGCATCTACGTTTCCTTGAAAGTAATAGGAATCAGGCTCTAAATGCTCTCTAAACACTTTTATTCCTTGATTTCAAGCTGTGTTTGAATTGAGGTGCTTTTGTACAGAAAGGTTGGACCAGAGGATAAATGCAGGCAACTTAGCTGCAATGGCACTTGTTTCATCTGCTTTTCTGCTTCCTTTCCCCATGGGGGGCAGATTTGGGAGTTATTTGTCTTGTGCTTTGAGTTGTGGCTCAGACTTGCTCATGGATGTGTTGTAAAATCTTATCTACCCCCATCTACTGAAAAAATCTTGCGGACTGGTGGGAATTGCTAGAGACAGGGGTTACAAACCAGTCCCCAGTATGATTAGCCCATTGTCCCTGCTTAAATCCAGGCATGCTTGTATTAAAAAGGAGCAAACTATTCTAACACTCACCTCCTCCTTTCTTTGTGGCTCTTGGGGCAAGTCCTGTGTGCCATTCCACCTCTTTGTTATCAAATGTGTGAAGTGATGCTGCTGCTCTAGTAGCAGCCTGAGTTCAGTGGGAACAACTCCAAAGCACTGTCCTGGGTCCCACAGCAGTGGGCACGGTCAGAGACTTGCCGCTGCTGCCACAGCCACCCAGCCATGGGGAGAGCAGCTGCTGGGGCTTCCCCCATTCTGCCGACAGCAGTCTGCCTCCAACATGTGGGCTGTATGGCCATAATTTTGACAGAATGCAGAAAATGCATTGTTTGAACGTTTTTTTATGTTGCTCTAACATGACCTGACTCGAGGAGTTTGGTAGGCAGGATGCCCTGTGGCCAGGGCCACGGCAGAGATTGGTGGCTGTCACTTGCATTGGCAGTGTTATTTTTCCATGCCAGGCTCCTGATGCTGCCGGGGAACGCACCAGCAGCTGTGTCAGGCCCAGTGACCAGCAGCACATGGAGGAGACTCTCATCTGCAAAGAGCCCGTCACCCCCTTTGCTCCCACCATGGCAGCGCAAGATGATTCCGCCACAGGTGAAGGGCTGCAGCAGACTGGAGACTCCTTCAGCCAGGACTCGTTGCAGTCTCGTTCCTGCAGCTGTGCCTGGAGGATGTTGGCCTGCAGCGGCGGTGCCAATGCCCAGGAACAGTGCTCGGCTCAGGGAGGCAGAGTGTGTATAAAAGCTGCATTCAAAGCGCTGATCGTGAGACCCCAGAGGCGCTGGCAAGTGCAGCAGCTCTCCTTCATTCCGTGCAAGTGAGAGCCCAGCCTTAGAGCCTGTCCCCGGGGACAAGGAAACGCTCTGTGTATAGTTCTGAATTTTCAGGAACAGCCAGGATGAGAATTGTTTTGAGGCAGGTGATGTTAATGTTGGGTTTGGATGTGTCTGCAGGAAAGAAAGCAGCAATAAACCCCTGCCACAACAGAAGGAGAACATTTGCATGGCCAATTTACACCCTACAGATCCACTGATCATATCAACCCACTGAATCCTGGGGGCATCTAATGCAGAGTGCAAAGCTTCTTTTAATAGATAGGAGAGATGACACTTGAACAAATAATTTTGCTGATGCAGAAAAAGGGATCAGACCCACTGGTCCCTTGCCTCAGGGTTAGTTCTGCCAAATCCTGGGCATGGCCCCTTTGGAATGATTCCTTTGTTGCTGATACGCAGCTGGAATGCTGAATGTAGCTGGGGAGAAGTATTGCTCAGTAAGTGTGGTGATATTTTTGCTGGATTAATTCTGGACTAAGAACGAGTCATACCATTAAACCGTTCCTGTCGCTCTTCTATTATTGACCTGAACGTTCTACAGGGAATAAAAATCCTGATTTAAGAAAGGTATTGGTATTAATAAATGGGTGTGGGATGTTGACTTTTGTAGTCTTTTATAATTGTTAATTTGTTTGTTAAAAATTGTTAATGGTTAATTAGTTATTAGTCAGTGTTCAGGTCTATTATTGGTTAAGGGGTGTCTGTTTGTTGGGGGTATGGTTGGAGCTGTTTATCCATTTAATTTGGGAGTTGGGGCTATTTAGCTTAAGTTTGTTGTATGCATTAAAGCTAGGCCTGGGGTTGATTGACAGAGACGGGAGAATCTTCTGGAAGGAAAAGATGTCATCTGAAATTATCATAAGGGGATAAATCAAGGACATGGATTGGATTGGGACTGCACCAATCACTTGACGCCCCTACACCAATCATTTGAATGCTCCAATCACCTAGATGGTGAGCTCAAGGAAACCAATCAAGTGATCTCAAAGGGGAGGGCTCTCGGGGGG
>VZTH01005337.1:0-82437 GCA_013397815.1 Aleadryas rufinucha
GTAGCCACTTCAAGGCATCACAAGCAGTGACTGTGGCTTCTTTGTACCTGAACATCTGCAGCATAAATGATGCCATGGTCTTTTTGTAGACACAACTGCAGGAAATAAGCAGAGAGAGCAAGATTCATGACAGAGATGATAATCCTTATAAATGCAAACAGGTTTTATGCCAACCAAATCGCACCTCCTGTGGAGTTTCAAAAGCTTTTTACAAACCAGTAGTAGATGCAAAGTGAGTTTTGTTATTCTAATTAAATTAGTAATTAGGCAAGATAGCCTATTATGCACTGATAAATAGGGGAAACTGAGGCTGAAAAGCAGTGAAGAAATCAGCCAAACAGTGGGAACATCAGGAATCAGCCCAAAATTTCTGACTCATGTGCTTGTGCCCATTTGGCTAACTCTCCTTTCATGTAAGCCAATTCCTGGTTCTGATCTCATTGAAGCCAATGGTAAAACTTCCATATATGTGAACAGAGCAAAGATCTGAAATTTCAGTCTGTCATCTGCACTCTATAGGTTTGTGCCTTTATAGATGGGGCAGATATTTCATTCTGCTCTGTGGTTCAGCCAGCTGGATGGTGCTATGTATATTTAGGGCACAATGAGAAAAATAAATAGCAATTAAAAAACAAAAAAATGTCAACCCTTTCTTCCATATGGAAGATTTTAGTATTTTAAATGGTAAAATTACTCTTCCACATTTATGGCACTTCCACAGAGAGAACAGTTGCTTGTAACCATTAGCAGGAGCAGCAGAGGCTGATCTGGTTCTTCCAGAGGTCTGTTCCAGCAGCCTGGCAGCTCCCCACAGCCACAGGAGGCAGTGGCTCATGCCCATCTGTACCATGGGAGAGACAGTGGTGCACCCAGTTATCCTCCCTCTCATCTCCTGGCTTTACTTTGGCTTTTGACAGCAATTACATGCTTAAAGACTGTTTTAAACTACCAGCAGGTGACTACTCTTGCTGATATCCTCAGGGAAAACAAAAAAGGAGCAAGAAAGTTTTAAAGCTCATTCAAGCACAAGATGAAAGAAGTGGAAATCTGGTCCTATCTACACATGACCTGCAACGAAGGAAAGAAAGAGGGACCCCGTATTTCACACAACTCGTCTCTTCTCCAGGGCCCTCACTCTGTGAGTGCAGAAACACTGATGGGTCAGTCAGGGATTAGCTGCAAAAGGCTCTACACCTCCCCAGTGAAAACTCAGCTATTTCATAGCAGCATAGACTCTGCTGAACACCACCACCACTTTGGCCATGGAACCCTGAAATGAGGGCAAATCCAGTGTCACTGCTTGCCCCAGCCATTCTGGAATAAAAAAAGATGTCAAGGGCAAAACTGCTTTGTCTGTAAGGGATGCCAGCAGGACAGAAAGGGGAATGGGGATCCCTACTGCAGCCGAGACTGTCTTGGCTAGACCAGCTGAATGATCCCGGTGAACTCGCTGTCTCCTGCTTTCAGAGGTGAGGCTCCAGGCAGCACATTGCCTGGGTCTGCTCCAAAAGTTATGTACAAACAGAACTCTCCTCATTACCTTTCTGCTCCTGTATACATTTGAGGGAACCACAAGCAACTTCACCCGGATCCCATGCCATGAATAGAGTACATGTTTTATTCACCTCTGCAAAGGAACCAGGGCCCTGTAGGCCAGCAGGGTGAGGTTGGCAAAAAGCAAGGGGAGGGAACTGTCATCTTAAAAGTTCTTCCACAAAAAGTGCCTTTTCATTCCTGGATTCTCAGAGTGAGAACAGGTGGGAACATCCTTCCTCTCCCCCAGGGTAGAAATTTTCAGTCATTGAACAGCTCAGGCTTCAACAAAGCAGAGTGCACATGTGCAAACATGCTCAGACAACACTAATGTCCAAATACTCCCAAACCCAATGACATCAAGATTTTCTTTAATTATTGTATTTTTAAACCCTTGATTTTCTTGTGGTGGAGGCCTGAGAACCATTGGAGACCTTGTGGGGTGGAGGGGTGCCAAAGACAATTGTGGCCTGGGAATATTTGCTAGCTGGACTACGTGATTCAGTTTTTGTTCTCAAAATTTTTTTCCCCATTTTCCTTTCAGATCTTGCTTTCTGGCTTGCTGGGGTCTGCAAATGCCCAGATCTAGAAACTGCAAACCCAGACTGCACTGCTGCATCAGTCCCTGCAACTGAGAGCCAATGCAACAGTGAGCAGCAATTTGAGATACCAGGAATCCTGCCTTTGACAGACTACACTCCCTAGCCACAATTCCCATTGAACTCTGAAGGCCCAGGTTTGCTCCTGTTTGCACCCTTTCAGCTTTAAAAGCTACTCCTGATCTATATGAGGAATACAGTTTGGAATCTGGGATTCATTTCCTATTCTAAAGAAAGAAAAAGAAAAGAACAAACACACTTTTTTCAGCTGTCTTGCAGGCTGAAATTCTGTTCTGCATTTTTTCCTTCCCATGCTGCAGCCTCCTCTGCTCCTTCTGCCTATTTTCAGATGAACTGCTGAGATGCTGAAATTCAAACTACATGAATGTGCATCATATCTATCACTCACAAAGACTGTGCTGGTGCAATATATTCCTACCCACCCTTCCTACATCAAAGTAAAAGCCTCTGGTTGCCTGACACAGTGAAGACTATCTTGCAAAGTACAACTGGAATTCTTCACAGAAGAGGGTAAGTGCTGCAGCAGCTGGTTCTTGAGGATGCTGTCCACCATAGAGATGTGGAATACTATCTTGAACTCAATCCCCAGCTGATGTGTCAGCACAAAGCACCAAGACCCATCCTTTGGGAAAGATACAGGGTGTGATATGAAAGATGTTGATCTGCTCCAGCTGGCAAAGAGGCAGCACTCTCTACCAGCTGCACAGAGAAAGGAGAGCTGGAAGAGTATTTTGGATCCCACAGGCCTCCACCATGGAGAGGGGTTGAGAACAAAGCCCTTTTATGTCATAATCTTGAGGCATTGTCAGCAGCAGAGGTCTGAGGGGAGTGGCTAAAGCAGGAGGAGGACATCACAGATCCTAAAAAGTACCAGTCACACAATGGTTTAGGAGAAACTGTGGCTGAAGATGAGTTCCTCCACAGAATCTCATTAACATGAGCTACCTTGCCAGGGGCTGAAGGGACACATGCAGCCTTCCTGCTCTCAGAACAAGACATCAGATAGCATAGGTGGAGAGTCTGAAAATTCCCATTTCCTGCAACTCTTGCAAAAGACTCTCTCTCTTTGGCCACTTTGTAATCAGTTCTGTGCCATCTCCTTTCTGAACTCTTTCATCTTTTCCTCATGAGTCAGCTGCTGCAGCACCCAAAGCAAAATAGATCCCTCTTTTGGATAAGAGAAAACTTGTCCTACACACTGGTTTTATCTTTAGTAACCTGAGCCAGCAAGATACCTAAAAACCAGGTGGGTTTTCACAGTGTTATTAAGAGAGCAGGAAGGGAAAGCCTTACTGGAAGGCAAAGCCTAGATATGCATTGCATGGCACAGCACAGACATCCTTCCTCCACCCCCTGCTGTCCCCAGTAACTTTCCAGGACTTGACCCTCTAACAGGACACAGCATGCAAAACACTTGGAATCCATGGTCTTATTTGGAGACTTTGTCTTACTCTTCACCCAAATCAAACTGTTCTTCTGTGAGCCTTACCAGCAGTGCCCCAGTTTCACAGCACTTCAGTCAATCCTTTCAGAAAGAAGGAAAATACTCCATCATCTGGCTATGCCACAAACATCAAACGAGGATCAGCTTACATGAACAAAAGCAGAAACATGCTACATCTGTGCTTGTCCAAATTATTTGGCAAATAACAAGTACACTGGGAAAGAACAGATATATGAGGACAAAACAGAGGAGTTATTTCCTCACAAACCATATTCTTAATAAATAACTTGACTCACTTTGCTAAGAATAATTTGACTGGAACATTGGACTTAAACTGTTTAAAACTTTTATTTTCCACTTGCTCTTCATGTACAGATTCTGTGACAATTTAATTGTTTTACTGGATTGGGGGACCAGAATTACACCCCAGCATTGCACTGTTAAGCAGCAAAATTACCATTGTTCCCCTTTGCGTGCCTCCTCTCCGTTTCAGACTTCTTCACTGTTATGCAACGTATTTCTATCCATACAGAAATCCTAAAATGCAACTGTAGGGTAAGATATAAAATGCCCCATTTGGCTGACCAGGACATAAACAACCACAGCCCAAGTTGCTTGCTAACCTCCTACCACTCAGCAGCAGAATTAATTCAAGTAGGCACTTCCTTCCCCTCACCCCATCCCCTCATTTTTCCTTTTCCTCCAACCTATGCAGTTTCAAGGTACACAATTTTATTTGCAGAATATTTTAGCTCATCCACCTGGGTCACATATCTACAGGTGATACTAGTACAAGTTAAATACCCCAGAAAGAATTGTGGGGGTTTGCACTGCATTCATCTCCAGAGCAAAGCTCCTGATAGTAAGCCTAGTCTCAAGCACATGAGCAGGATTTGCACATGCAGGTTCCATCAGCAGCCATACACCCCACGTACTGCCCAGGCATAGAAAGCAGATTTCCTTGCCATCTTCTGAGGCTTTTCCTTTTCCTCACAAGATCAGCTGTCAGAGAAAGTGAGTTCAGAGCTTCTTTCCTTCCACCAGTGGGTTGGTTTCACTCTGCTACATTAATGAGAATTGCAGGTGCTCTTCAATCCAAATGTTAATTTCTTCAAACAGCAAAAAGGCTACATGCACTTGGGGAGACAGAAAATCCATCCGTTCGTGCAATCTTAGCTTTCAAGGGGAAATGTGCAGTGGAAAAAGAAGGAATGATAGGGGAAATTAAATTAAAATGCAGGAAAAAGAATATTAGTAACAGAAGGGAACTTTTACCTGTGGTGCTTGCCAAAATGCTTTCATGATGCCCAGTGAGAATACACAGGTGTACAGGAAGCCCAACAGACTATTCAAATACGGTGCTGAGTTGCCAGGTTCCAGGGAAATTGTCCTGTAACTGTAGCCTTAGAGACCTCAGCAGGTCAGTCCAGCTCTGATCTCGGTGGCTCTGTTGTCCCTTATTTCCCTAGGCTGGCAGGACGGCCCCTGGGGCATTCCTGCAGTATCTCCTGGTTCTCCTGCCAAATGGTCTGTGGCACCTTCAAAGGCACCGCGAGGGAAGAGGGGGTGCAGGGCAGCACTCACTGACATGGCAGAGGGTGTTCTGTAAGAGTTTCCCAGGCACTTTGTGACAAAGAACATGGGAGGCTGTTTGCTCTTGCAGTCCGAGTTGCTTGCTCAGACCTGTAGAACTGCCCAAACACCGCCTGCACTCAGATAATTTCCAGAGCCTTACTACTGTGCACTGCAGTTCCATTTCCAGATATTTCACTAGTTCCTTGCACAGCACCATGAAAACATCCCTATCTCCACAGGTCACCTGCCTAATATACCTGGATTGTACATCAGCAGAGAACAGCCACCAGTGTTTGAACACCCAAGGTTGTATTGCCGGTGTTTCAGTTCATTTTTAAAAATAGAATTTGCTAAAACCCCAACCACACATTATTGCATAAAAATTCCTTTCCCATCCTTTTCTACTCCTCCCCACAAGTTCACTGGAATGGCAAGGTTTCTGATATGGATAGCAGTCCTTTGAATAAAACTTGGCAGGTTCCACATCACTCATTTCATGCAGCACAGTGCTGCATGACATTAACAGCTCTCAGCCATACCACTGACAAGAGGAAAATAATCCCTTCTGTTAGCAGTGACCTTCCAAGGTGGTGTGCTAACAGCCTTTCTTTATTTCATTGATTTTCCCAAATCATTGTCAGAATTTCTGGTAATAGGTTCATTAGTCTCACAACAAAGAGATGATTAATATATCCACCAAGAAGAGAGCAGGAGGAGCTACAAAGAACTTGAGACCATTAAGATGGTGTGATGTGAATGATAGATCAGCTTGGGTCACAGGTGGTGCTGCCCAGTGCTGTTCTCCCTCTGTGCTGTTAGAAACTGGGGTGCCATCAGGCTCACTCCCATCTGACCTAACTGACCATTCCCCAGTCTGATCAGGGACCCTGCCCAGCTCTGGGCTCTGTGCACAGAGTTTATTCTTGAAGCTCTCACAGTTTCACCCCTTAGCTCCACTCTCACCAGCTCACCACGTGCTGTTGACTTTCATGCAAATAAGCTCCATTGATCTGTTTTGTTTCAAATTTCCTACATGGCTGAGGTCTCTCTCTCTCTCTTTTTCTTTCTATTTCTGGGTAATCACCTTGAAATGGACAGAAATGAAACCGAAAACTTACCAGCCTTGGCATTACCTGAAATCACTATTTTCCCATTTTTGTCAACTCTATGTCATTCCTCCCCCCATCCATAGGTGGCTATGCTAGAAATAATGTGTCTTGATAAAGTCTCCTGATTGGTGTGCTTAGAATGCAAATGCTGATAGAAATTATGTCTTGCTTTCTCAGGTAAAGAGCAGCAACTTTAAATACAGTTTGCAACAACAAAAATTTAAAAATCTATAAAAATTATACTGAAATAACAATTGCTGATATCATGGTATTGTAACCCCTTGAAGACCTAGACCAACCCCATCTCTCATTCCTGCATATTTCTAATTTCACTCTACTTTATCTACAGCCTACCAGACTGTGGACTTTCAAGAGTGTTATCTTTCCATTTCTCTTACAGGATAGGACTGTAGAGAACACGTATCACAACAAACTCCTCTGCTCATCTCAGAATCTCGAGGAGACAGGAGTACGCCCAGAGCGAGAGGCCCCAGGCTCAGGGGACTCAGCAGCAGCTGGACCATCTGTGCTGCTCTCCTCCCATGGTCATGTTTAATGCTTTCCTGAAGCTACACCTGCATGCCAAACCGGACAAATTCACATCCTCAAGACTGCAGAGAAGCAGTTTTAATGCTCTCGTGCAATCTTCTTTGGCTTGCTTTTGCTATTTGTAGCATCACTAAGGAAACCAAACGTGACACTGGTGATCTTTATTCAACATGTGCCTTCCCCAGACATGATCTCAGCTAACTTGTGTATCACTTAAGCCCAGCCCATTCTTTCCCATACAAATGCCCAGGAAATCAGGTTGAACTGGAAGGTAAGTGATGATAACTGTGACTGGATGATTTTTATGTCCAGTCCATGAAGAGCTCCAGGCCTTTGGAGCTGCAGCACCCATGATGCTAAGCAGAGTACATGGAATGTTTGCTATGAAGTTAATAGTAACACCTCTCACTGGAAAGTCTCACTGCACTTTACAGCAGTGAGATGTAATTAACTACCAGAAATGGAGACAACAGGATGGGATGTGAGTCCTCTAAGATGATCTACCTGGTCTGGAACAGCCACCAAGGTTACAGTTCAGGACTTGTGTCCATACCCAATGCTTCCTCCAAGTGAGCCTGACAATAAAACACATTGGACTAGATAAAAATACAGCCAATTCTATCTCAAATCCAGGCTTTGCTCTACCCTCCCTGGCAGCTGGCACTTTCTTTTTAAAGCATTCACCTTCATTTCTGAATAAAATGATTGCTGTGTGCCAGTCCTTGGTGTTGGCTACCGTCTGTGGAAAAGCAGTTTCAGTTTTGTAAATTCTGACGGGGAAAAAAGCCCAAAACAACCAACTAACCAAACCAGAACTCTTTACTTTTGATTCAAATTCCTCCAGAAATTATTCTGGCCTGCTTCTTAGCCTACAAGCCAGCAACAAGTAGAGGATGAACTTTTCATGGCAATATTAGAGTACAATTAGCAGTTTTCTGAGCTTGATGTTTTCTTCACTTATCCTCACAATTAACCTCTTTGCTGGGGATATGTGACCTTTCCCAGTTCAGAGGTGGATTCACACTCGAGGCCAAGCTCTGTGATCACCCACACAGCTACAACTCACACTCTGGATGAAAAGTTCAGCTGATTCACACAGATAAACACCAGCCATGCAGGGCAGACCCTTGGCTTATGTTCAGGGTGGCCCCTCCTACATCTGGCTCCAGCCCAGGGTGAGGAAAATATGAATTTATGTCACTTTTTACACAGGGTGACCAGTGGCACCAGTAAGACACCGTGCACCACCCAATCTGGAGGAGCTGCCTCCACGAAGGCTCTCGCCTCTCTGCGAGTGCAAAGCAGTCAGACACAGCTTAGCATGCAATGAAGGAACCTTCACTAAGGCAACAAGACCTTACATGAAGGGAGAGCTGAGCACCTGCATCAAGACAGTGATCATGACTCAGTGACACGTAATAATTTCTCAAGTCACAGCAATGTGAGCATTTATCCAAATCCAAGCGATTTCCCAATAGTTACAAAAGAGGCCCAAAGCACAACAGAATGAAAAACCCAGCAGTTTCCCAGAATCTCAGATACCAAGCCCAGGTTCCCCTCCCTCACTTGATAATGAAAAATAACATTCAGGTGTATCCTTTTATCAGAAAACCAGTACTTCTCTAATTGTTCCACCATGAGAGTTTTAAAAGCATGATTCATTTAAACAGCTCCTGAAAGCACTGAATTCATATTAATGAAGATTAATAGCAGATTTGCAATAACAAGGCTTGGAAAGGGTGCTTTTAGAAATTAACATCTCACCAAAAAATACATTTTCAGCTGTACATAACTAATTCCATGGTTGTCCACTGCAGGGTTTCTTGGACTTCAGAAATAAATGTACTGCAGTTTATGGTGTATAGGACTAGATGAGACCTCATTCTGGCAATTTCTGTGCAAGCCAAGACTTCCCTGTTACATGATTTGCCATGTTATCAAAATAAGATCCCTTATGTGATCTCTTGAAAGGGAAACATAGTAGAGTTTTACACAACTGAGTATCATTATTCCACCTTGCAGCACAAAGCTGTTCTGCACAGGTAAGTGATCAATGGGAAGAAAGGAATTATGAGATTTCTGGTGACATTTGGGTTTACAATGCTCATTTAATATACACACATCTAAGTGTGACACCCTGAGTTCGAGGTCTATGTTAGGCACTAAGAGAACTGTGAAAGATATTAGTCAGAAGTTAGATGCTTTCATCAAACCCCAAAGTTATGTGAGGCCATTAACTATCTGGTGCCACTCTAAATGGTATGCTACACCTCATTATTCATGCATATTCCTTAGGGGTTGCAAGAACTTAGTGTTTAAGAGCTCCAAGTGAAATCCAGCCCCACTGGAAAAAAAGAATAGCCATCACTATTGAATTTCCCAGAAATCTGACCCTAAAAGTTTCCACAGATCTTGCAGAAGGTAAAAGGAGTGGGGGGGATAGGATGCCCAGCAGTTGCCAGTTCCAGCATCCACCAGTTTAGCTCTCCAGTTTGCCCTGGCCCAGCAAATGCATGTATGGTACATAATGGTTTGAAATTCTCCTTTCAGCCTTTGCTAGAAAGGAGCAGCAATACCGACAGAACAACGCCCTGCAGGCAGCAGCAGAACTTGCTTTGGTTAAAGACTTGATCTTACTTTGACCACAGGCGAAGCTGGAGGGCCTTGCAGCCAACTGTTACACCCAGAGCAGTGGGCAGTGAGTGGCCGGCAGGATGGAGTGGAGTTGGTGTGAGTTTCTATGGAAAACGTGTCTGTTGATACAGTTTTCTGTGTGCCTGGGTGGGGCAGAATTTAACCCCAAGAAGCTCTGCCACAGTTTCTGACAGTAAACCCTACATTGCTGACAAAGGACCCATGACAGGGGAAGCACACGAAGAATAGTTTCTTGCAGAAGGGGGATAAGCAACTTCAGTTCAACTGCAGCAGGAGGAAATGGGGTGGACTTGGCCAAGCACCTCTTCCACTTTACACTGGGTGCCCAGGGCAGTTACTGCAGGTGATACTAGGACCAAAGAAAAGAAGACAACACTCAGAGAAGCCTACATCTGGGTTTTGAGTGCTCTCACTGCAGAGCTCCTACACAATTTACCCTTTCAGGTATTCTGCCAAAGAAATCCAGGTAAAGATTATGGGACAAAGCCTGGAGAAACAAAGAACCTCTAGATATTAAAGGTGGAAGCTGATTTTCCTCAGTTTCTCTTGTTAGAGAGGTCAATCCACCTGATTTCTCCCACATGTTGTTCCTGCTCAGGCTGACACTTACATCACTTGCAGCCAAAGAGGAGCATCAAACTGGTAATCTTCCATGTCTGGCAGCAGACACAAACAGTGAGGTTGACTAAATGCCCTCAGTAACTTTTGGTTTATGTATGAGTTGACAGCACTCCGACACTTTCAGGAGGTATTAAATACCTCATAGAAGTGGGCCAATAGCCAGGGCACAGATCTGGCACATGGAAAATAATAAGTGGAGTATCTCCCTGTAACCACAGCAACTTGAAAAACACAATGAAAACACTGCCTATCCCTGCAGAATTACTGAGGATGAACAGACAAACATTTGTGAAATAGTGAAATAAATATTATAATGATGCTCCCGAATTGCAGAATAAATCCTACTTCATGCAGACGTGAATGTCAGAAAGCCAGATGTTGTCTACTGATACTGAAACTTCCTATAATCCCCTAAAATTTGTTGGATAACATACAGGAACTGATTGTACCAAAGCCGAAAGGAACAAGAACAGCCCTGACACACAACTAAACACAGGGCAATACTGATAGCATTTCAGAACTTGTTCTTAATCAAACTTTCATGCTTTTTGTTAATAGGCATATTTATTTACTTCCATGGATTGTGTGGTAAGAGACCTCGTCCACATTACCAGAGTTTGCATCAAGATAGACATGGCTTTATAATGTAATGCCAAGACAGAAGGGTAATTGAATGTCTTGAGATAGGAGCTCTGATGCAGAAAATAAGAAATTATTATGCACTCCATCAAGTTCTTCACAACAGCTGCAGAGCAGAAACTATAAACTAATTCTTGGAGATAAAAAATGTGATCATAATAAAAAAATACCATAAGAACAAGAGTGTCCCTTGTTCTTCCAGAACCAAAATGACAATGGTTATGTGGAAGGCCCTCTTGGGTCTTGCTGAGTTACAACTTTCTCATATTGTATCCATCTAGTGATGAGGCCAAAATGAATTATTTTCTGGATCAATCAGATACTACAGCAATACTGAATTTAGTATATCTAAAATTCTGTGCTGAGCCTATCTGATTTTCTTGTCACAGTCAGAGTGGGGGCACATTCAATCAAAAAGAGGATGCAGATGAATCTATCCAAAACTTGAATGAAAGCCTTGGGATTCATGAACTTTTCATTAATTTTTTTTCCCTAATGGCTAAAATTTCTGTTTGCATTTCCTTGATTTCAGATATTACTGTTATTAAAGGCAGGTGGTTATCTTGAAGATATGAGTAGTATCAGGTTATGAAGAAGTTTTTAGCACTACAGAGTTCTTTAATCTGTGGGTTTACCCAGAGACTGAAAGGAGTCTCAAATACACATTAAAAACTAATGATGATAAATAACCTGTGATGGGTTCAGTTTACGAGAAGAAAGCCCAGTATTTCAAGACAATCCATTTATGAACTATTCCACGGTAATGGTAGGAAAACCCCAGGGCACGGCATCATTGTGCTTATCAGTATTTGTCTCAGTTTCACAGAATCCAAGATTAAACAAGGACTGGGAGGAATCCTAGGAGGCCAACCTCATCCAGACAAATACTTCCAGTGCTGCAGATCCCAGATCCCTCTTGGCCAACTCATACTTGAGCTTTGCTGCCTTTCCATAAGAAACCTTTGCTGGGAATTGCAGTTAGACACAAAACAGCAATTTGCACATATGTGTTGCTGTTTCACACTGGTGAATCCACTCCACCCTCACCAGATCCTTCCTGAAGCTCATAAAAGAGGACAGAGATCCCTGCTTTATGGGAAATGGACACCTGAGAGGCCAAGAGAGATGCCCAAAAGAAAACACACAGCCTGCAGCAGAGCCAGAAAAAGAGTCATCAAAACTAAGTGTTGTCAGGTGTTCATTGAAAAACTGCAATTATGTTTCCCACTGGAAAGCTTCTGATCCTAAACCAGAGATCCAAAGGGAACATAAATGCCACACGCTGTTAACAAGGTCTGTTCCCATCAAAAGCATACATTTATCTCATCACCCTTGCTCTCAGACCTGGATTTTTTCACTGTAAGTCACTTACATGTCACAACAACTTCCTGAATTGATGCCAAAGAAACTGTTGCTTGGGATTACTTTAAATAAGTCAAAGCTCTGCCTTGCTTTTTGGTTTGTTTGTTCTTTAAAAAATATCTTTTACCTGATAGTTTTTGCCTTAGACATGGCAGTTCAGTAAGAAAATAGGCTAAAGCAATTCTTCTGGGATGTGAAAGTCCTTTTTAATCGAAATGTAGTGATTTTTAAAGCAAAACAGCTGAGAAAAAAAACCTTTTTTTTTTTTTTTGGTAGATGAAAACTCTGGTGACAGTCACACACCAAGAGAGTAACTCTGAGGCAAGTCCTTTTTTCTGCAGAAATGCCTGTGCTGGGAATGGGGAGTGCCTGGTATGCAATGTCCTTTTACTGCCTCCACGGGAAGAAAGCCAAGACAGGCTTTCATTCTGCACTTCCAGCAAGACTCCATCCATGCTCCTGGGCAGTTCTCTTCCAGGTACTCATCCCCTGTGAAATTCAGGGGTAAGGACCCTGCTGCAGGTGGTGCAGAGCAAATCACTGGCAGAGCCCAGGAGACAGAGCAGCAATTCTGTGCTGACCAGACAGGTGGACACATTTTACCTTCCATCACAGTATCACAAGGTAGAACACAGCTCACTTTCACTTGCAAAAGAGGCAGGAAAGGGTTCCAGTGCCTCAGCTGTCTTGAGACAAGCAAATGCAAAGAGCTGGTAGATGCAACCTGCACCAGGCACTGTGCAGGTGTAGTTAATAGCAAAAAACTTCCCTATTAATGGAGAGGAAAAAGGCTGAGAATTGCCTTCAAACACTTCAGGAACAGTAAACAGAGTTTCTGTTGCCATTTATTTTTAATTCCTTTCTGGTGTGTCGTCTTTTAAAATGTAAACTTGTGAGACAAGAACCAAATTAAGTCCAATTCAGTAATTCAATTTATCAAGAAGAAAAAACCCCAATGAATAAGATAGTCCCACACAACAGGTCATTTGTCTTCTAGACAAAATGATGCTACAAACTCAACAATGACTACCCTGTCATTTAGAATAAAGTATATCAGAGAGGCATGGTAATGGTAACCTTATCAGGTGCTAAAACAAAAGAAAGAGTGCTGTAGTGGTTCAGTTGAAAAGATCTCTTGCCATGTGGAAAGCTGAAAATGTGCAGGTTGGGAGAAAATGTCCCCAAACATACCTCTGGTCTAACATTAATTTAAATGGCAACAGAACTGTCATTCTTCCTTTCACTGCTGCTGTCATTAAAAGCCTTGTGGACTGAAGGGAACCTGACCAGACAGATTTGGGAATGAAATTGGATTGAGGCAAATAGACCACAGAGATGGCAAAGACCCAGTGAGGATTACATTTAAAAAAAAAAAAAAAAAAAAAAAAAAAAAAAAAAAAAAAAAAAAAAAAAAAAGAGAAAAAAAAAAAAAAAAAAAGAGAGAGAGAGAGAAATAAAAGAAAATAAAAAGGGGTTTATTTTAGTAATACAGATTAGGAACATCAATACAGATATCTCTCCAAACTTATGTACATATATAATCATTTTTCATGTTGACAACATCAGTTTAAAGATGACTCCATGGCTGTTAGCCAAAGGTTTGGAGAAGTGTTATTTGGCCCTGTAAGTCACTATTATGGAGACAAACCCCAATTTTTTAGGTTATTTGGTGTACATGGAAGCACAGATGTGATTTTTGCAAAGCTGGCTCTGTCTTTGTAGTTAACTCTGCTCTCTCCAGTGCTAAGCTGACATCTGCCAGTGCCAGTCTTCCTTCACTTTGGTCAAATCCCTCTCAGAGCTGATGGTGGCAAGCAGCAAATTCTCAGCTTGATGCTCTCCCTTGAAAGAGCTTCTTTCCTCTGCCTTTCACTGGTGAGAAAGGAAGAAATCTAAACCTTTCAGTGCCTTAATCTTGCTGCTCTGGTGAAGTGCTCCATCACTCTCAAGCACAACCAGATCTAAGCAAAGCCGTGCCAGCCCTCTGGAGCGACAGCAACCCTTTGCACATAGACAGTTTTCCAAGATGACTTTTTTCATTAGGTTCTTGATCCCTTTGGCATGCATTGTTCTGAATTTATGAAATGAAATCTGAAACTTCTTCCTCTCGAGGAAGAAAAGGCTTTTGCGTGCAACACAAAGCAGTGCAGTTGCAAAGTGGCTGTGTCTGTACCTGTGCGCACCTGTCTGCACATGCACCACGTCCCTGTGCCAGAGGGCAGCAGGAGCACCCAGCAAGAAGGGGCACATCAGAGATCCCAAAGCAGCAAAGAGAAATATCCAAGCTATCCAGACACTTTCTGCAGCTGAAGAAGCTGCGTTTGACTCTCACTATCCCTTTGAATGTTTAGGTGTTGCAGCTGCATGCACAGCTGAGCAGAAGCAAAGGTACCTTCTGCAGCCTGAGTGGCAGCGTGGGGAGGAAGCTCAGGAAGGACTGTCCCAGCTCCCTGCAGGGTGGGACAGGATCGTGATCTGGGGCTCTGAAGTGCATTCCTGCTGTCTCAAGGTGGTGGGGAAGGAGTTGCAACCAGAGCTCAGAGCACAAGGGCAAATAATGACTTTGTGTTGGCACCCTGTGGTACGGAAAGTAGGAAGTGCCAGATCTGATCAGTCCAACACATAATTCCGACCACTACTCTCAGGCTGGGACAGGGGCCTTTGCTGTGGACAGTGAATCACCAACCAGCCCAGAGATATTTCCTTCCATTAGTCAGGGGAAAGCCTAAAAAATGAGAGTTTATTCCACTTCTGGTTTTAATTTCCACTTTGTGGTTAGCCTCGAAAAACTAATAAACATTTAGCATGTCTACCCCATAATTCTATATTTTCCTGCCTGTATAGGAGCTGTAGGGAGCAAACACTCACTCACAGCAACAGACTTTAAGTCAAACTGACAGTCATTTATCTGCACCAAAGTAATCTTTTTTTTTTTTGTCCAGTGACAGCTTTTCAACCCCTAATAAATTTGAAATCAATCACATAAACCTGAAAACAGAACAGAAAAATAAATTTGCTAAAATATATGTGTGTGCTTATGTGTGCAGATTCAACACAGGCTGGAAGTCTTCCCATAAGTAATTAATTCTAGGTGTTTTCCAATTTTTAAGAATGCTGCTCTCCTGCAGCCAGTCCAGCCACACAGTGGAAGGCTCCTGGAAATACATCAGCCTATTTCTGATCACTTCCCATGTATTGACACTGAAACTCTCTCAAATTACCAAGATGCTGCTATTCTTCAGTAGCCTATAGGTTCACGCCAGGCTAACAGCCTGCAATTCAAATGACCTATACTTAACAGCCTTAACAGCCAAAAGCCCAGGATGTGGTTTCCCTCAGCTGAACAGCCTTTCCCATTTCCAGATCTTCTCTTCCTCCACCCCTCAAGAGCCTAAATAACACATGACAGTTCACATTAGGCTGCCTTTCTGTGACACTTCTGAGATGATTCCCAAAGAGCTGCAACTCCCTTTGTGCAGCAGGATTTTAATGAGCTTTAGGAAGGGCTTTATAACCTCTCAGAATCAATCTGAGCCCTTATAAACACTCCTCAGTGACCTGCTTTTCAAATAAAGGCTTGTGGTTTCCAGCTAGGAAGATGCAGAGCTGTGTTGGTTATCTAAGCAGTTGTTGCAGTGAGAGAGGAAGGAATATAAAGACTGCCCCAACCTGAGCTGGCAGCTGGGCTTCCCAAAAGGAGCACCAGGAAAACCATAGAGCATGGTAAAAAAGGTTCTGTAGGATACAGAAGCCTGAGCAAGGACAGAGCCAGCACATGAGCACATGAAGGGATGTCGCTGAGCCAAGGTGTTGTCATTATCTCCAGTTTCCAGCGAGGATGTTCTGTGTATGCACAGGCTGCAGAATATCCTGAGGCTGTGCCATGGGTTGTGCACAGAGAAGGGTTGGCGTGGGAGGTGAGTAATGGGACACAGAACAGCTCATTTGAGAGCCCTGGTTTGTGTCCATCGCATCTCGTCAGGGGCCTTGGGTGGAATCACTGCTTTGCTGACGGCAGTGGCAGAACTCCCGCTATTGTTCGCCTGGGCCAGGATTCACCCACAAGAATTTCTGACACATGAGAAAATCTTCATAATCACACAGGTGAGTCTCCCCTGTGATCTGCAACAGACAGTTCACTGTCCTACCAGTGTGACACAACATTTTGCTGTATGTGTGAAAGGCTGAACTACACGATGCTGCATCAGAGGGGACAGAACCTGGTAAAGCACATACACACAAATGCACTGTTGCTGCTGCTGTGGGGATGGCATTCTCTAGAGCTGGTTAGGGCAGAAACCTGAACAAAGTCCAGTAAGAGAAATCACACCAAAAGCAGCTTGATAAATAAACACTGAATGAGCATCAGAATTTTGCTAAGCACATAGGAAAGATTCTGTTTCAGAAAACCCAACTGAACAAAAAACAACCAGCAAACAACAACCACCAAAATAATACCAAAACCCTAAAACCAGAGTTCTCTGTGTTCTATGCACTCCAAAGAACTTCAGTCAAAGAACTTCCTCAATAAAGGAGCTGCACATTCATTTACAATACTTGATTTAGAGCATGTCACTGTAACAACCTAACTATAATTACAGCAATAGAAGGCACTGATTGCAACACTATCGTGTTACACATTTGTCACTAAACATGCAATAAAGCATCTGCAGCCAGTCCCAGCACTCAGACTCCATCATTCACTAGAGCTGGATGGAGGCAAAGTCTTTATAACTGCGATAGATTAGAAGGTCTGCAGGTGCCTGACATGCCAAGAAAGCATTATGCTTTGTGTCACTGAATCTGAGAGAGGTGACACACATTACAATAGACTATTGCCATGCAGAGAAAAGGCCAACTTACTCACAGCTGTAACCACTGTCCCACTCTGGAGCAGACTGTCTAACAAGGCAGCAGGAAAACAGGGACGGATATTTAGCCAGTCTCCAATTAGATTTGTTTATAAGTTAAATAATGTAAAATGTTGCTTGCAGTATTAAAGCCACAGTGTCCTTCCCACAGGCCTGTTGCTCTGCCTTAACACACAATGAATGTATGCTCCTGCCTCGGTTTCCCTCAGGTGAGCTGGCTAATCATAATTGATTGTATCTCTTCTTATAGATAAAATAACAGTGTTTGAACTAAATTCTGACCCGATTTTTGTGCAGAATTTAACACTGACTATAAAGGTTGCTTCAGAAAATGGTCCTCAAAACAAACCTGCATGTTTACACATCCTGCAATTCCTCACTGACTGGAAATTTGCTTCAGCAATTATATGGAGGCTAAATGAGGACAAGCCAAGCACATAGTTTGGGAAGGGTTGTAAAACTCTGAAAAAATCTGATCCATATTTTAACATTAGTCTGTCTTGCAGTTATGTAAATGTAAAGCAAAAGGATCCCTGAAGTATGCTTTTCCTACACAAGAAAGTTACAAGAACAGTGATTCAGGTTTGAGTACCAATAACATCTTGCACAATTCAAACCTACATTTACCCCAGGCAGCTCTCAGCAGGCAGTGGAGCAGTGTAAGGCAAATGGAATTCTCTCTTCACCCCTTTCACATACTCTATACTGCACAGCAAATTTCACCCCCTGGATTTCCACTTTCAAGAGTTATAATCTGAGCTCACTTTAGAAAAATATACAGAGGAATTAAACTCCAGACTTGACAGGCTGCTCCAGGAATATTCCTTTCCTGATAGCTTCCTGTGAAGTAATTGAAAACTCAGGATAACTGAGTCCTGTGCTGTCCCACTCAGATGTGCTGCAGTTAAGTGTTACTGCACATGGGCCCATCAGCTGGGGCATGGTGATCCAGGGGCTCTCACTTTGACCTCTGATGGGCAAGTGCACCTGAACTTGTTTGCTGGCAGCAAAGTCTCCACAACCTCTTTGGGATTACATGGCTCCTGCAGTCCTGATTCCCATTAGCTGGAAATACATGATACTCTGCTGCCAGTGAAGAGTAGGTATCAGAAGGAACACAGCAAGGGCGATTGGCAGGAGCTGAGAAGAACAGGGGAACCTTCTCCCTTTCAACAGACAGCTCTCCCACTAGACAGGCACCTTATCCCACTGCAGCTCTGACACCCTCACAGAGCCCAGCTGATCAGTTAAAAAGTAGTCAAAAGTAATTTAAAAGAACAGGCAAAACTTAATGCTTTCAGCATACATGACCGATGGCACTCTGGGGTGAGAACAGCAGGAAACAGGGACATCAATTACACTTCCAGTTTTCAAATACACGTATTCTGCCCTACTCGATTAAACAATTACTCTTTGTAGCACTCATAATAAAGTATAGGTTTTCCACAACTGTTACTGTATCCACTCAGCACTCACATGTGGCATTTCAGTCATTTCTGTTGATACCTAATGATCCACCATCACACAGGCTGCTTCCAGGAAACATGTGTTTCTGCCTCTCTAGCTGTCCACAAATTAAAATGGGGTCCCAGAACAAAAGAAACCTAATCTGTGAGGAAATTCAGATCCGGATTTGAATTCAAGTCCAAACATCACATCTGGTTTAAAGAAAATAAAATAATCACACACACATTACACATACAGAGATCTGCATTCCCCTGGGGTTTCCACACCAGGGGCTAGAATGTATTTTACCTTTATGCAATAGTCTTCCTAGACAATGTTTTCTATTAATTTCTATCTTTACTCACTATGTTTTCAAAGAAAATGGTGTGTGTTACTGGGGGAAACGGGATAAAGCCGGGGAAGAGTTCATACATTATGAAAAGGACCCCCACCTCCCGGAGCTGCTCCCCAGTGGAGGGAGGTCTTTTCCCAGGACTGTGATGCTGCACCATTCCCACCTAAGGCCACGTAAGATAAAACATTGCACCCCTGAAAGCTCCTGGCTCCCGGGAATCCCCTCCGCAGGCGGCGGCCGAGCTCCGTGTGTCCAGCCCACGCCGCGCCGCGAGATGGGGCTCTCTGCGCACGGACACGGCGGAAAGGGGACAGCCCGGAGCATTCCCAAGGGACACTCGGCACTAGCGATAGGATGGAGCGGCACTGAGGCTCGTATTCCACCTGCACAGACAGGCTGCCCGGAGCCCCTTTCACACTGCCGGAGGAAGCGAAGAGCAGCCGCTGTTTTTGCATGACGGCTGTGGGGTTTCGCTGCACGAGAATAAGAGCCCAGGGTCAGAGCTGCCGCTGGAGACTGGCAAGGGCCAGTTTTCCTGCTGAAATTCTAACCAGGAAGACAAGATTCAGCTAGGAGGAGAGGCAGATGGGAGCTGGCTACTGATGCTGAGTCCCTGGGAGGAGTTGGCAGGCAGAGGTGTCCGAGGGGTGTGCGAGACACAGCATAAAGAGAAGGATGGACCTTGCCTGGGAGTGTTTTGAAACAAAAGACAGCATCTGACTTTAGAAACAGTAGAACACGTTCACCAGTAGTGAACACTGGAGACAGAACCCCTGGGCCAGCCACAGCAGGGACAGAAGGGACTCAGTACCTGTTCAGCAAAGGGGAACTGCAGGCCTTGCCCAGCTGGGGTTCTGCACCGAGGCCTGCCAGGGAAAGCAGTTCCATCTAAAAGCTGCTTTTTGCATAAAGGAGGGAGCAGGATATATGTAATGCATTTTTATTTTAAAAGGACTAGTAATAGCTAGAAGGATATGTAAAAGAGGAAAAATAAAGTGCTGTTAAGCCCAGAAGGCTACACGTGGTGTACATGGGGGCTTGTGTACAGAACACTCCTTAGCTGTCCTGCAAAAGAGAAATATGAGTAAAATGCACATCTCATAACTCCATAAGAGAGGCAAGACTGGAGCAGACGTCTCCTGGCCCTCATACAGGCTCCTGTGGCAGAGGCAGAGCCACAAGCAGCCCCTTGTAAAGCAGCCACCCACACCCTACTGCTTCCTCCCAGGGGCACCTCTGCCTCGTTCCTTTCTGTTTGCTCACATTCAGGGTGTCTGCAGAAGAAGGAAGAGCTGGGCTCAGATGATCTGCTATCAGAGAGAGCTGTGTGGCATCCAGCCCAGCCTGCCCCTGGTCCCAATGGATCAAGTCAGCTGAATGTGTCCAGGTACACACTGCAGGCTTGTGGGTTATCCAAACCAACCAGCCATCCAGGACTGCTCACAGAATGTGAAGTCCCACGTACATTTGGATGCTACAGTTTGGTAATTTCACATAAGGGGTCTGGTCTGTGTGGAATAGCTCCACATTGGCAGCAATACACAGAGGTGAAGCAGTACAGAGCATCCCCTTGTGATTCCACACTGCAAAGCAGACTGCAGGGGCTGTCCTTAGTCATCTCTGGGGTGCCTAGAGATGTATGCACAGTGATGTGAGGTTGGACTAGGAGATAGAGACCAAAGAGCCCTGTAGGAAACAGGAACACAAGAGAAACTTCAGCAGACACAGTATTTTTCTTGCACCAAGGCTGAGCCAGTAGGTGCCTCCCAAGGAGGTTGTTCAGGGTGCTCCTTTTCCCTTGGCAGCAGGGCAAGTGCATTTACTAATGAATAGGACTCTCAGAAAAGGCAAGGAATTTTTTTCCTCCCTACACATATTCAGAGAAGCAGAGAAGTTTTTTTGTTGTTTTTTTCTTCACCCCCCTCTTCAAGATTCTTTCATTTGTGATTTCTAATCATCATTCCACTCTTCTTTCCCTCCTTTTCTTCACTTCCCATTCGTGAGTCACCCCCCCAGGCTTGGCACTGCTCCAGACCCAATGAAATCCAGGAAGGTTTTTTTTCCTCTTCTTTCCTCACCACCACCACCTTCTCCTCCCTATTCAAGCTGAACTTGTGGACAAAATAAACGCTGGCACTGGGTCATTGTCCTTCCCCTCCCCATCACAGGATTCTGAGAGAGGATTAAACTAATCTCATACATGGACTCGCTCCTGGGTGCTGGCCTGGACTCCTGCCATGCAACGAGATGGCATCAAGTGCAATGTCCCAGCAACGTGTTTCTGCAGTGACTTCCTATGCAACGGCAGCGAAAGGACCCGACTCAGGAGCTGGTGCTTCTATATTCTGCAATGTCAACACAGTCACCACATTTAACACATTGTCTTGATTTAAAAGGTAAAAAGAAAAAAGGAAAAGAAAAAAAAAAAGGAATCAAGAAGTCTAGGAGGTTCAAGGGAATGGACAATTCACCCAAACCAATCATTTAAGTGCTTCTGCATTGGCTCATTTGTTAATTAATACTTAAGCAAAGAGTACCCAAAGCTGTGCTGTGATGGGAGGGAAGCTACTGGGAGTGGGACTTCCTGGAATTACTTGGACTCCCCTCCTGTCTCCCCTATATTCAGATGATCAGTACCTGCAGCAACCTCCTAGGAGCCAGCAGAGCCTGACTGCAGGGAGCCCAGGATCAGCAGCCTTCGAGTGTTTCACAAAGCAGGACAACCATTGCTGCTGACTCACAGCAGGTGGGGAAACCAAGACTCTGGAAAACACAGTGATTCCCACAACCTCCATGGGTAAACAAATTTACTCTGGAGCTTTAGCTGCAGAAAATACCAGCTCACTGCTGACATCTCTGAAAAGATACTGCTAGGGTTCAACTGCCTGGATAGCTCTAATGAAATAAAGCTGCTGGGCTGTGTGTGCAACTCCATCATCCTTCACTGACTTATACAAAGCTACTTGTGTCCAAGGATGTCAATGCTTCAGCAGACAAGGCCACAACTCAGCAGAGTTTGTGAATCCTGAGTCCCACTTGACAATGAGTTGACTTTGATGCAACACATTTTTTAAGAGCTAGTGGGTTTTAATTAGTGAGGTTAAGTCAACCTCAAGAGCCAGGTGAGCATTAAAGACAAAAAAAGCACAGATGATTGACGATCACAGTTTGCCTCACCCTTTGTGAGCAAGCTGGCAGAAGGGTAAAGGTTGCTGTGAAGAAATAACTGGGGAAAAACTGAAGAGGCAAGACATGACCAAAGGGTAAAACCTTTCCTGACCCATCTCAGGCAGCAAGGGCTAAGGGAATAAATTCTCATTCCTGCATCCGTCCTGCAGCTGATGACTGAACAGCTCTGAAACAATCCACAGATAGCAAACAATTCCAGTCACAAACACCCAGGCACAAATGTCTAGGTGGTTTGTCAGTGAGCAATTAAATCCCGTGCTGAATAAAAATGTTAAAAATGCATCACATTGTGGCTTTAAATAGTCTCTTGTTGGAGAAATTGGTCTCACTGCCAGCTCGCGCTTGGGTAAACTGTTTTTGCCACTGCTGGGATTCTCTGAATGTCCATCAGGCAGTTGCATCACACACTGAATAGTTTGGCATTACCTCATGCCTTAAGGGGAAGGCAGAAGAAAATGAACTAGCAGCCTATTTTCTCTGTCTACTTATTTATTTACTTTGGTGAGGGGCTTTTTTATTTGCTTTTGTTTTGGGGGTATTTTTCTGTCCTTTTCCCTCCTGAGCTAAGGGTAACTTGAGTGCACAGCAATCATAAAAGGTGGTGTGGAAAGTACTTTGGAAAGTGTAAGTGGGAATGTGGAAGGCAAAGGAGAGAAGGAAAAACGTGAGTCAAAGGATTAAATCCAAATTCCAGTCTGGGACTTTTTAACGAAGATGGAATACTGACTAGTTGAGCAAATTAAGCTTTTTCAAGGGGGTCTGGGGAAGTGATTGGTTTCTATCCAAGCAGAAAATGTCATTCTTCTCCATCGGGACCAGAGAAAAAAAGAGAGACAAAACACTCCCAACCCTGCTCCGAGAAATCTGAAAAGATGGGAGAACAGACAAGGACAAACAAGCAATTAAAAGGAAATTGCTTCTCTCTCCCCACCAAACCTTTTGTTTCTTCCCAAATGAAAGTGGAAAAAATTGATTAGGGGGTCAAAAGGAGGAAGAACCAAAGAACTGCATCACGTGCAGTGCCACGTGAAAATGGCCACTCTACTCCACCATGGTGTGGGCAAAAACACGCTGCAGCAATGGGGCTAAAGACCTGCAGGAATGGACAAAAACTCACTTCTCAACCTGTTTGGGTTGAGCCTTCTTCCCACCTCTGAAGCTTATTTTGACAGTTACAGTTTCTCTGCCTAAGTCAACTATGCCATGACTGAAAACTTAAAATATTTTCATATGTGTTGTTATTGTCTCATCAAGCCACTGTACCATCTTTCTCACTGTGGTTTCCCAGGGGCCAGCTAGCACACACTGACCAGCAGCTGCTCAGATCTTCAGCTGGAGTCCCTGCCTGCAAGCAGGTCAGCAAAGGGGAAATGTGCCCTCATCTGTCACTCCAACAGTTACTCCCACATCCTACTCAAATCTGGCTTCATCAGCAGATTAACTAATATTTGTCTGGCCAAGTGGATAAAAGGGATGCTCAATGGTTGTTCCCCGCTGCCCTTCTAGCGTACAGAGCTGCAGACAGCAGCTTTGTCAACTTTTTCTGTAGGATTCACACAGGGACTTCCCTTGGAGCCCAAAGTATAGCAGCCACACAGGAAAGGGGGCACAATTAATGGGACACTAAGTATAAAGTTTATTTTCTGCGGTAGTACAGTACTTTTTAAGGAAGCAAAATCTTTGTAACAAATCTAGATTCCCTTGTATGCCCAGTGGTCAGCAGCTTCAAAGGGTTCATTCAGCTCTGGATGGAAATACCTCAATTCATATTCAAATTGTATAAGAATTCAGTACTCACCAAGACTGGAATATAAAGTTAGAAGAGAATTATGTTAATAGAACGAATTTTTATACAAAACCAATGTTTGCTGCATTGGATCAGAGTGAACACCTCCCTAAACAAGCAGCCCAGCCTCAACAATGGTCTCAGTAGCTAGACAGAGCACAGAGATATGTGATACTTCTCCCTTAAATTCCTCCAGTCTCCAACTATTTTCAGGCCAGGAACTTCCAAAGTCAGAGGGGCATTTCCAGTGGTTGGTAACCCTGGCTGGATGTCTCCCTTCTGAACTTTTCCAGTCTTCCCTTGAACACAAGTCAAACTTTAGCCCCTATAACATTTTTTGGCAAGGAGACCCCAGTCTCTAACACAGAAGGTCTTTCAGGAGCTATTTGCAAAACCAGGCAGTGATGTACATGATCACTTGGTGGTTTGCAGGGCCTGCAAAACTCTCAGCTCTTCTCTGTTAAAAGCAGTTTTTAATACTTCGCAGGAGGGGAAATCAGAACCATCTCTCCTCCATCATCCAAGCCGTCCCACAGGATGAGCTGTGGTAACACATATTGGGCAGCTCAGCTGAGCAAAACTCAGCATCAGAGATCTGAGAGAATATTCTGCCAAAGCAGCTGGAAACCCTCTCCAGACACCCCTTAATTCCACCTTACACTACAATATGCACCTATGCAGAGTTTGGACAGTGATATCCACACAACCATGACAACTGTGAATTTGTCAGCAAAACAGTGTGAGAAATATCAAACCCACCAGATTTCTCAAGAAACTTGAAGTTGGCACATTTGTAGGTGTTTCCTGGAGGTCTGCATATTTCCAAGGAAACCCGAGAGAAAGTATCACTGATTTGAAATACAACCACTCAGAATTTTGATCTAAGTGAGAAATCTAAGACATTTTGTTAAGCTCCACTTCAGTATTTCAAACTCATGTGTGACTGCAAAAATGAAGTGACAAATTCATTGTGAGAAACACATTGGTAACGCAAAGGGAAAAGCCAGATGAATTTCTACAAAGTGTGAAGGCTGTTTCCAGCATCTCTCCTGTTGGACACACAACCAAGAAAGCTTTCTATAGTGATTTAAACTGAGCCAGGAGACCCATGTCCAGCAGCAGAGCCTCATCCTTCCGACCCTTGTTTCACCACATTCTCTCTACACACTCTGGTACTGGGGAGGCTTGTCCTGGGAAACTCCTCAGGCATAAGGCATTACTGACACCAAATGTTTAGAGGAGTTCTTGCACATGTAAACTGAGAATGCATTTTTATATTAGACAGAATAGACACTTCAACAGACCTAACTTCCTGCACATCAGAGAACAGGCTGAGCACTCAACTCCAACTCAAACTTCCCTTGGGAATGTTTGAGACCATTTTTTTTGTTTTTTCTTAATGAAATCATTTTTAAATTGATTTTTTCTGGATATAATACATTTATCTATACCTGAGATATTCACCCTGTACATTACTGATTTATATAATTAAGTGATGTCATTATATACAAGTGGCTTCACAACCCACTTGCAAAGGCCATTCCACAGCAAGTGGAGGAGGGGCAGGGCAATTGGTCTGCACTGGGATTTCATTTTGCCCTGTGAGCCTTCTGCTCAGAAGGGCCAGGTTCAGTAACCCAGAGGTCCTGGGTAACCCAGAACAACGATGCCTCGCTTGTATGTCCCAGGCTTTGACTGGTACTACGGCAACAGCTACGTCTGGCCGGGACATTTTCATTACACTCTCAGTGCTAGAAAACAAACAAATTTGTATAACGCATACAAACAGTCTTTTCTAACCTCTTTTAATGGCACTCTGAAGACCAGACTGTCAATTGTCTGCTGCATTCTCAACAACTTGCTAATGATAATTAAAGATGCTTAAAGTTTGCCAACTATTTCAGCACTCTATTTAACCAAGAAGATAAGGGTTCAGGAGGAAAGCAAATGAAATGAACTTGATCCAAGGAGGAGGCGTTACCTACAAAGGAGCTCATAAGGGCATAAAGATAGCAAAGGCAGAGTAAAATGTTCTCTAAACTGCACAACAGATACACAGGGAGATGATGCCAAAACCCTGGAATGAGATTACAAAAGCAGGAGAGTAAGTGGATTCTTTTTTCCTTTCTTTCTAAAGGATTCCATCCCAAAGAAGTTGCTTAGACAACAGCAACCCCCAGCACGCAATCTGTGTACGAAGAAAAACAAATCCATGCTGTAGTAATAAGAAGATCAAAACCTGGGTTGTGGTTGTTTTCTTTGGTTTTTTCCTTTGGCTGAGAGAAATGAAATACCCCTTGAATGCCCATTTCTGCAGAAAAGGACCATATTTCCCCCGTGGGCTGTGGCATATCAGGTATGCAGCCTCCAGAAACTGGAGAAAGAGAAAAAGAAGAGCAGGCACCTGTAGCTGGAAGCACAGCTTTGGGTGCTCTGAAGTTCTGCTGAATTAAGAGTCCTGTATAAATTCTCGATTCCAGAGAATCATTCGAGGCATTCAGCTTACCTATGCAAGACCATTCACTTGGCCACTAAAGCTCTGAGTTTGCCAATTTATTTTTAATAAGATCTACTGTGGCAAATTCCTTGTGTTAACACATGCAGCAGGTAACCAAACACACACCTGTCCCCTTGTGAGACTGAACTCGTTGCCTTACAGGAAACATCTTTCCTTTCTGAAGGTCACCAACCCTTGCAGAAATTCCTCTACCATGATCCAGTGTGATCACATGCCTGCTCCCAAAAGTTTTACGGAATTTTATCAAATTCATACTTTCTGCAAGCTGCATACATGCAAAATTGTACCTGTGACCTTCTGGCATCCTTAAGTATTACACTCTTTATAATTCTATTGTCTTATTGCATTAGGTTCTAAACCTGTTTATTCCCTGAGTGTGCCTGTGTTCATAGCAGCATAACAACTTCCCAGCAGAAAATTAATATCATGGAGAACGCATTTGTACCAAAGCGGAGGAAGTCTTTATTGGGAAGAATAGTCTTGCCTTATACCTGAAGGAGCTTTATCTGCCCACCTATTTTCTGAGAGCATCATATTCAACTTCTGCTCATTTCAGTAAGTTCCAGTGACTTCAGCAACACTCACGTGGCAGGACTACATCCCCTTTCTGTGAGAAAAATAGTAATGGTCCTCCAGCAGATTGCCCTCCACATCATTGTCAACTAGAAACTCAGTGAAAACACTGTATTCCTTAATTCTTAAATCACACTTTTCCCTCTCCAAATGACTGGGACTACAAACCAATAATCAGAGAACACTATCAAATGTTAATTTTGAATCCGGCCATATCGATGCTCAATTAGCTCCTAGAATTAGCTCCTACTAGCTGAACTATTTTTATAAAATAAATTCCTACTAAGTTTCAGATAATTACATTTTCTAAGAGATTTGAATTTTTGTAGAAAACAATGCAACAGTCAAAAGCAAATGGAAGCCTACTGCCTGAAAATGTTTATTTCCAATGCAGTTCCACTTTTAGTGTCATTTATTGTCAAAATCTTTTAAATTAGTAGTGCAAATTAATAACCCAAGAAGTGTTTCATGTAAATATTTATAGGTTTGAAAGCTTGCAGCATTATATTCACAGGTTTTGATGCTAGCACTTTGGGGCTAAATTTTTTTTTTTTTAAACACTTTCATGCTCCCAGACTCATCTGATGTAGGAGTCAATTCTCTACCAAAACACCAAACATTTCACATTCATCTTGGCTTCTTTCTGGCCAAGTGGAAATAACTCCAGAAAGCAGGGGGGACTCAGCCCACAGCACGCCTTGCTCAGAACGTGTTTGACTTGAACCAAGTACTTGGCTCGGCAGTGACAAATCAAGACATAAGGTGGCATTATTGCCCTTCCTTAACTGTCTGCAGGGCCAGAGTCCAGATCTGCATATCAACAGTGCTACAACCTCGTTGTTTGGTATTCCAGAAACAGTACAAAACAACAAAAAAAAGGCCCAGTGAGAAAATCAAGTCTGCACCAAGATGCATCCAGAATACTACACACAGCCAAATGCTGATGGCTCCCTGACCTAAACTTTCCCTGAATACTGTGTATATAAAGTGGCCTGACTGAAAAAAAATCAGTTGGGCTTTTAGTGCATTAACTGAACAGGACTTCTGAAATAACATATTAAAAATCTGGACTTCATTTGTATCCCTGACTCAGTTCAGCTGTGATTGCCCATCGCAGGAACTCCCATCAAATTCATAGAGATGCTTGGAATAAGAAATGAGAAAGCAACTGCAAAGGATACAGGAACGTGGTTTGCCTGTTCATCTGTTTTCAGGTCACACAAAAAATTTAGGATTTGAAGCTATTTTTTTTATTAAGGAGAGCTGATAGCTGTACATTTCAGATAAAGACGTGAAACTACAAAACAGAGAAACAGCTTTTCCCTGGTCTTGTCCAACACTTGTGGTGTATTTGGATTGAGAACGATCTTTTTTGTCTGTTCAGTCCAGCAAAACAGAAGAGTAGCATGATACCAACAGCCACATGTGAGCATGTTTCCAGTTCCAGGTACATACAGGATCTTTCATTCAACAGTTGGAAGCTACTACTCACAATGGAAAGAAGGGGAAGACTTCAAATAACACCAGCATTTAAACACTGGAACTGTTTCCCACACAATGGCACTGTCCCTCACACAGTGACACTATTCTCTAGTACTTCAAAGTCTGGGTAGGTGCCCTTTGGGAGAGGATGTTTTAATCACATACAAAACCTCAGTGTAGAGAGAACTAAGAGAACTGACAGAGCTTTATGGTGTCAGAGGCAAGGTGGTCCCTTTTGGGTTTAAAGCTCTGCAAACATTTGATTCTACAAAACAAAATTCATTGCAATATCCCCAAATACGCCATTCACTCATTTCTCCTAACGAAATACACTCATGCCTAATTTTTTTATTATGCATCTAGCATGAAACTCACCAATGTAAGGTCCATGTCTGAATGAATACAGGTTTAAAGACGAAAAGCTCTGCAGGTGTAACATAGACTGTCACAGTGTTCTCCTCTGCAAATTTTGTGCCACTTGAACACTAAGACATGGGGGCCAGAAATAAGAAGTGGGAAGCATCTAGTGAAAAACCATCAGAAACTCACAACAGCTCTGAGATGGATTTGTTTGTGCTTGGTTACCGTGGCAGTGGCAGTTGGAGTAAGCTCCAATTGCACCTGCCCCACCGCACCACTTCACTGAAAAGGGGTTCATCACTGTCCAAGAGATGCCAGGCACGAAGGTGCTTATTTAAATTTGCCTATCTCTGGTTCCATTAATCATGACCTCCTGACAACTTTTGGATCCCTCCTCTCCTCTTCCCCCATCTTGCTGCAACCCTGAAGGGCCTCTTTTATCAGGTCCATTGAGCCAGCACCACGATCTCCATGAAAGCTCCCTGTGTGGCACTGGCTCACTGTCAGACGTGGCTCCAGGTCATTTCTTTCCAGCACTAAGAGTCCCCTGACATGGTTATTAATCATAGCCTCACTGACAGGGCACTGAACTGTCTGGAGATGAAACTTCATATTCCCATCCAGGGCTCCCCAGGTAGGACAAGGAATTTGTTTCATCTTTGTGTAATCAAGAAATGGAGCACATTAGGGGAGCGAATTAACCCCAACTTCAGGTTCATAAAGGTGTCCCTGCTCTGTTTAATTAAATATGTCTTAAAACCTCCTAATCCCAAACTAAAGACTTAATAATGTTCAGGAACCTCTTTTTCCTTACAATATATTGGTATAAACTGCTGACAGCTTAATATTGAAATAAACATGCTGCTCCTCTACCTAACCTGGCCAGTACAAAGACCAAAACTCACATGACTAAGACCAGCTTCTCCCAGAACGGCAAGAGGACAGTGCACCACAGATGTTAGGTATGTAAAAACCTTTTAATTTAATGCTATGAAGTGTCAAAGACTGGTAAAAACATTTAAAAAATCAAAATAAAAATCATGAATGGAAGCAAAAACAGGGTGTAAAGGTTTGATTCTTTCTCTGAACATGCAGATACCTATCCTTTTAGACTGAAGATAGCAAACTCTTACCCATGGGTTTGGGGTATTACACATTCCTTTGAGAGAATTTTGAGGCAGCAAATTTCACTCTAGGCGTGTTTGATAGTGGCCAGAGGGAAGCTCTGCTCAGGCTCTCCAGATCTGGTGGGAAATCTGGTTTTGTAATTCCTTCTTTTAAAAAGTGAAGAAGACATGTTTCATTAGCAAAATTCAAACCTAGATCAGAGCTTTCTTCCCTACATTAAAAAACAGGTGGCTGGACTTGGAATTTTGGTACCAGAAATGAAGTAGCCTGGAATATTGATCTCAGCATCTGTTTAGTCTCAAGAGATACGAAACCATCATCAACACTTTAGAAGGCAGCTTGTGGAAAGCAGAGTAACTCTACATGAGATCTTTAAGGAGGCAACCATATCAAGAGAAAGCAGTGTGGTCCAGCATTGGAGAAGAAACACAGCAGGAATAAAGCACAGATGTACAGAGGCAGCAAGGCAGGCTGTAAGGAATGACAGCCCATGCCCAAAGTCATTCGTGGGAGGCAGACCTATTCCTATTGCTCTCCATCCCAAATCCATCCAGGTCCATTTGAGGACGGGTACGACTTATAGTGCTTCTCCCTTCCTAAGATGTCTTGCCGTGCCTCAGAGGCAGAAGACAGGGAGAAATGTGGAAGACTTTGACACAGCAAACACGGCGTCCCAACAGAACACGGAGCAAATGGAAACGGTTTCCACTCTTTCTTTCCCTAAGAGGATTATGTCAGCAGGGCCTGGCTGGCGTCTGCACCAGAGCTAAGTGCCAGCAGCCACGGCAGCCAGCCCTACCCTCCTGTCAAAGGCTTTCATTAAGACTTTGGATCCCTGTTGCTCACATGGCGGCTTGCACGTGCTCCCTACATATCCTGCATCCACCTCCAAGGTATTTGCTGATACAGAAATCTCTTCCTCCCCCTTTGCCCCTCCTCCCAAGAACCTGGGGCCACAGTACGAATCACCATCCTGCTGAGAAATTTTCATTACACAAGGATGGGACAGAGGACTCAAGCTGAATGTGTATTATCAGAGAGGAAAAGACCTTAAAACTGTACCTGGTGTCTACTCCTCTGACCTTGCCAGCTAAGGGTGCACATAAACCCTGCAGAGCACAGAAAACAGCAACAATCCCCTTCTCCTCATGCACTGCTCCTGCTGGGGAATAACCAAAGGAGTTACTGCTCTTGGCCAGCTCTGGGTGCTCTGCACTGGCTGCAGAGCCACACCACAGGTTGGCACCTTGGAGTTCCCTCATTGCTGAAGGGGTATTTCAAACCTTTGAATTAAATAAGAATCCTGACATCCCAAAGACTAAAGACAGGCAGGACCTTGTAACTTCTTTCCCAACCTGCCTTGTCCTCTGGCCTGCCTCTGCCCTGTGTCCTCAGACAGCCAGAACACCATGCAGATCCAAGGGGGTGAGATCCATTTGGCTCAAAACAGGCAAGTCAAAAGACAGTCCCAGCCATTTCAAATAATAACACAAATCTTTAATCTGGTTTTGAGATGAAAGTGAGGGATTTTCACCATTAAGGCCAGAGGGAGAAAAGTCAGGATCCTTCTGGTCAGTCACACAGTTAAATCCACCCAGATGCAAAGAATGACATATTTCTATATGGTTCTATATACCATTTAGTCCTTTAGCAAAGAAATATAAAAACTGTGTAAGCTAATGCCTGCAATCTAAGATGCAAAGTCTTAACTCCAGGGTTAAATTAAGGATCCAACTTTTAGCAAAAACCAAATATCCAAGCAACAGCAATAAAGATGGTCATCTGTCATGTCTATAGGGATCAGGTTACCTGTATATGAACCCACACAATGCAGATAAAGGTATGGTACGAACTACTGATATAAAATGTAATTCACAAGTGGCTGGATGCAGCATGTCTGTAACCCAAGTCTTATATTTAAGAGTGCCTCAGGGACAGAAGGGTATTTCATGACTAGTGATTGTCTGAGGTGGCTTAAGGCAGCTCCACTTGCATCTCAGACAAGCAGCATGTTTTCCAGAGCGCAGACACAGGCAGAAAATAATATTTAGAAAGAACATCCTCAAGTCAGCACTTGACATTGAAGGGTTTGGTTTTCTGATAAAATCTGTTTCTGTTTCTCTCTGTTTCTGGCCTTTCATACAGTCCTCCAAAAATATGTGTCTTGTAAAGTCAGTGTGGAAATCACCTTGAAATGTGGTCTGCCAGTCTAAAAACATTTAAGAAATGACCACAAGAGTCACTGCTAACTGAAGCCCACCACAAAAATGGCAATCTTTTTAACAATTATATATGGTTATGTGTGTGCAATATATGCATAATGCCTATGTCTAATTCCAGTGTATCGTAAGCAAGTACCTGTGCCATAAGGGAAAGTCACCAGGATGAACCTGCATTGTGCACAGCACCATATTCTGCTTTATATGCACAAATCCCTGTGTAAAGGCAGATGGAGGGGCCAGTTGTGTTAAACCCAGGTGATTATGTCACAGGTTTGGGGTTTTGTTTTATGTTTTCTTTACCAGCAAACTGTCCATTAACTTCACTGAGAGCAGAAAGCAAAAGGAGAGGAATTTGTGAAGTTGGTAGCCCATATGGCTGGTGGGGAGTTAATCTGTGTCTAAGCAGCAGGTCGCATGAGCCAGGCTGTCTGTTGGGGTTGTTAGTAACCTAGGGGCAGATCATGGAGCAGCAGGGAAGAGGATAAACTCAGCCTACAAATACAGTCAGGAATGTGGCAGGAAATTATTTTTGAAAACATACTCTGAAGCATAATAGCAACCATCAGACTGTCAGGCCATGTGTATGAAATCTATCTGGACTCAGGGCACACAACAGGAGTGCACACAAGTGTGTGATGAAGCAGATTGGGTGTATGCTCCTGTGTCCATACATGCATGTTAAAAACCTAAACTCTGCTCAAAGAAAAAGTGCAGGCACATCAGAGTGTATCTAGACAAACATTGCTTCCCTAACATTCTAAGAAAACAAGAATAAGCTATTTGCTTATGCTTCATGCAAACCATCTGCCACACAGCTTTATAAAATTATTAATTATGTCAACACCAAAGAATGAAAGACAGAATTAGCAGAAACTGAAAGGTTCAGGCAATGAAAGAACTTTTTTTAAAGGGGAAAAAAAAACATGAGGCAAGCCCCAGGTCATAGGAGCAGCACAGGACAAATTCTTTGTACTCCCAATACAGACTGTGACATGGTCAGGGAGCAACATAACAGAAAGCCAAGAACCAGGCAGCACTGAGGGACACAGCCTAAGGCAACGAGGAGGAGGTCTGCAGGGTAGACCAAAAGAAGCAGGAAATCTAATAAAATTTTTTATTTAATTTTTAAAATTTCAGTCAATAAGCATTTTGATGTCTTCAGCTTTTCCACCATTCACGATGACAATAAGACAGCAAACAATTGTCTAGGCTGGAACACTTTATTTTCAGACATCTTTTTTAACTTATCACTGGCATAACCCCAGATAACATTAACCCTCCAGCTACTGCCAACTTTAGGATAAGAAGTGGTACATACTGGACAATTTAAGCAACATGACACCACACATCCGGGTAATCTGTCCTCATGTTGAGGAGAAGGGGTAAAAGATAATCAAATAATCTTTGTGAAAACAGATTTAACAGCACCAATGGACCATTTAGCTCTACAACCTGTCTTCTGCTGTGGCTTGCAGAGGTTGTCCAGGAAAGACTGCAAGAGCAGGGCACTGCTTCAGCATATGCTTTTCGAGCTGTGAGAGATTTCAAGCTCAGGAACTTCTAGAAGCATTATCTTTGTATTTACTACTAGTGATCAGTGCACTAGCAGGACTTCATTTTAGCCTCAGCAAAGAGCAGCCCTCTTTACTGACCATAACAAATTGCAAGGCAGTTCAACTCAGAGAGACTCAAAACTTCCCCTCATGAGTGAGAGCTATTCGTCCCCCATCTTAAACACCAGAACAAATCAAACACGACAGATGTCATTTGTATTACATATTAGTGCACTACAGGAAAGCCAGAGCCCACCAGCAATGTGTGCTTTATAAGAAGCCCCAGCACAGACTGCGAAGCTAAAAGAAGAGAAAGCAAGCAATATGGAATTATTTTTATGCAATGACTGATATTCTTTGAGTCCACTTGGAAACAAATTTTTTCTGCAAGTGGAAAAATGCTGAAAAGTGAGTGAAAAAGAAGATTGCTTTTTTAAATAGGAAAGGCTGCACCTTGCCTCAGGTGGGCACTAGAATGCTGTTCAGGTCCACGTACAAAGTCAGGCAGCAGGAAAGTTTTGACAGAAATAACATTCCTCTAGATTAATGCCCATTCCCAAAACTGTAGTATGACAGCAAAAATGACAGAGAAGAGCTTCTCTTGGGAACACAGATGGGCTTTAGATGGGCATTAGATATAAATCAAACCTTAAAGGGAAGAACAGGTCAACTTAAGTGTGAAAAAATCTTAAAAGAGGGTCTCCCATGAGAGACAGAAATTGACTGTATTTTACATCCAGCAAATAGGAGGAATGGAGAGTCAATGGCTGGGCAGGAGCACTGCATGCTACTCTCTGGATCATCTCTGTATCTGGCTACCAAGTTTCAGAGGTGCTTGTCCCAGCACACAAAGACCCCGTCTTGCATTTAACTTGATCTCAGCCACCCCTCCTCTCTTAAGAAGGGAAGTCCTGCTTAGTGTGAAAGAGTCTTATTACAGTATCCCAGAGAAATGTAAGAGAAGAAACCAGTCCTTAGTGGATGAATGGAGTAGATCTGAGTATTCCTTGAACCTTAGCAACTGCAGGGCACCCCCATGTCCTTCACTGCCCCAGGTCTGCACACACGGCCAGCCCTGTCCCAAAAATCAGCAGCACTAGTGATGCAAGTCTCACGAGCAGAGTACCTCTGGAGCTAATCAGCACATCTACACATGAGCTGAAGGTGAACACTAATCCTTTTCCTCATCCTTAACCATCAGACTCCACCTTGATCACTCAGATAATTGCCCAAAAAGACTCTGTGTTAAAAGTCATTTAAATTTTAAGATGCATATGGGACTCAAAGCAAATAAACTGCTGCTGAATACTCTTTGCTTCAAAAGAATTTTCCATTAGTCCTCAAGTTCTGTTTTTCTGCCTTTCTTCAGGTTCAGATATCCGCCATAAATCTGTTTCTACAGACGCTTCTCTAGCTTGCTACCTTTAATTTACACAATCATCTCCATTTCTATCCTAGACCTGCAGAGTGACCTCAAAGATTCCCACGGTTACAGATCACAAATACTGACACTGGTCCTGAATTCAAAGTGAGATTTATTCTAATACTTTAGTTCATATATCAAAAAAATCATTCCCTCCTGCATTTGCTTCTCTCCCACAACCATCAGGCCCTGCAACAGGTCAAAATATTTCTCTGCACTGACAACCACTAGTTTCAGGTGAGCAAGGAAGAGAAAAGGAGATTCATCTCTTCAGAAGGCTGGTAGCAGCTGGTCCTGGCACTCAGGCAGTGTGGGGACAGAGTCTGACCTTGTATATAAGTTATTTCATCAGGTATCTCTGCTGACCAGCTGGTACTGACCAAAGAAAGACAACACTGAGATCCCAAATACTTCCATACTGACTGCACAGCTCCCATCTCTGATGGGCTGAGGGTGCTTTGCACTGCTCAGTTCTTTAAAAGGTAAATGGAAAACTGTCAAGTGAATGGGGAGGTTTTGTGTGTGCTAATTATAGCACACAAACCCTCATTGTCTCTGTCCAAGGCTGGGTCACACTCTTGTTACAAAGCTTTTGTAACTCTACTAATGCCTTTAATATAAGCTCCTATTAATTGTATAGTCAATTCCTAAGCCCAGTGCTACTGGATTGCAGGAGCCAGGCAGCTGACTATAATTACAGTGTGCTTATAGTGTGCTTAACCTGCATTTATAAAGCATGTTAATTCTCATGATTCTGTTTTAATTTGGTGCAAGATTGAAAGCCTTTTGATTTTACTCCACAGATCAGATCTAGCATAAGCAGCAGCCAGGTAAATAATGCCATACTATCCATGTGGAAGGAGGTGACACAGCGCTTCATCCTGCCTTGGGTAACTGGAACCACACTGTCCCTACAGCCCTCTGCAAGTTCTCTTTTTTTCTTGCATATCCTGGCTCATTAGAAACCTTTATCTCCGAAACAGCCACCTTTTTAGAAGGCACAAGTGGGAGTCCAGGGCAAACAGGATTTCCTATGCATGTCACTGCTACTGAGAGATCCACAACCTTCACAAGAAGAGTTTCCCTATCCATGAAGCTGTTAGTTCCAGGCCACTGTGCAATACTTAAGCAATTTTAGAAACTAAATGAAGTATTTCCTCAACTGTTTCAGACCAGGTTTGGACTCTACAGGTGAATGCAGATCAAGAGAAACACCTCTTTGTCCATTTGCTTTTTTGCCTATAAAGGAAACCTCAGAGAAGCCTTGATAAAAACCAGAACAGTGCATAAATTGGGAGAGAAGCCAATACCTCCTTTACTCTGCTGGCTGCCAGCCACATGAATGTCCATTTTTGAATGGCTTAGGGGCTCTGAGGCATACAGCTCTTCCTGGTGCTACTGCCATGAGCTGCTCTAGGATCAGGGACCTCACTGCTTATGTGGTACAGAGGACAGGATGAGGGTGGGCCACTCACAACTGAGATGTGTTCAGACTTCAGGATGACCACTGCAGCTTGGCTATGTCCAGCACTGACTCCATTCCCTTGGCACTCCAATTAGCAGGTAACTCCTACCTACAAAAGTTCACCTGGGTAACAAACTCTGTTTACAGCAGGGTCCAGTTTTACCTTTCCTCCTCCCCCATCTTCTCTTGGTTGGTCAATAAATAATAAATAGCAAATAGACACTAGAACAATCAGTGATCTGGATACCATGAAAGAATAAGAAAATCCGGTGCTTCCTCTGAAGAAGATTTAAGAAAGGTATCAAATATAGAAAATGCTGCTGAAAGAAGCAAGTGAATTAATTTTATGTTTGAGGAGTGCAGGACATGAAGCAATGAACTCAAGTTACTACAAATTCAAAATCAAGGAAAATCTCTGCAGTAAGAACAGAGGCATGCTGGAACTGGTTGGCAAGGGATCTTCCATTCTTCTCTGTTTTTAAGAGCTAGGTAAACACCCACCAGGCACAGCTGAGCTAAAGGGCAGCTCATTTTAGAGCATACAGAGAGACCTAATGACTTACCAGGATTTCTTACAGCCATGTTTTTAAAAATTCTTTTAATATTTATATTACCTTTGTGTGTCTAACTATTTCTCTCTTATTAGCTTTTTCTTTGGCAAAAGTATTTTAAATGGGAATATACACCCTCATTTTAGAACTTAATACCAATATCCAAACTTACTCATTTGTTTCCCCTCTTGAAAGAGATATAAATAAAATCCCTCTATTTATTTGTGTAACTACACTGAAATATTGTCAAATCAAAATGTTCTTTGAAATAAAGTGAACTTATGTACACAATGTTAACTTCAAAAAAACTTCACTTATTTTTAACAATAGGCTCTCATGAAAAAAAATCATTGTTTTAGAAGACAGTTTTCAGCAAAAAGGATATAACCTTTGACTTATGTTTTCAAAAGAAAAAATAAACTTCCTAATTTGAAGAAGTGATTGCATTGTTCCTCGTATGATTCTTTCTCAACACTTTCTGCATTAAACTTCTCGTTAACATATCATTTTTATTTCTTTCCTTAGGTATTTTTCAAAAAACAAAGGCCACCAAAACCTATAAACTGGAAGTGTTTATATGGTATATTAGACCACTGCCCACACGCATGAGCACTTGTTTAAACACATGCACCAGCAATAATATCTCAACTTTACAAATTCAGAACCTGCTTAATCTCTGTTTAACAAAATCCAAACTGGGAAGCCCTGGTCCCCAAATGCTGCTCTGCCTTTATCCCAACAGGTGGCTCTGGGCTCCTCTGTCGATGTGATTATTGCTGTCCAATTCCTTGCCTTTCTTCTCAAGGCCATTCTCTTTCTGCAGGATGACTCATTAGCCCCGTCCCCGGCAGGGAGCTGACATCCAATTAACCAGCTGACAGTCCTCCAGTGGCTCCCACTACTCCTCTAAGGCTCTGTTTACAAACACAGGCTGTTGTGCCCATAAAGGAGGGGAAGCTGAAAGTCCCCCTGCCAGGCCAGTTTGTTCAAAATGTTCAGAGCCCTTTAAACAATACCTTTGTAGGGTAAAGATCGGGCATATTGCGTGCAGCAGGATGCAAGTCATCCTAATGGCTACAGCTGCATTTGGCGGGAAAGGGAGCAGCAACCCGTACCGAAACAGGAGCATCGTGACTCAGATCCCAGTTGCAGCTGGGAAGCCAAAGGAAATTCGCAGATGGGGAAATATCACTGAATTCTATATGGGAAAGCACATAAAGAGGTTGTCCAGAGTGATGTAAAACTCTCTCTGACAAAGAAACAGGTTTTGAGTATAAAACCACAGGTGTTGCAACTCCTGCACCAGGGAACAAGGCATTTTACCAACACATAGCAAAGAAGCTCCAAGTCCCCCACACACTCGAGCAGGAAGATGATGTTCCTAGGAGAGAACAGAGGTTTTCAGTTTGCAGGGACTCACTGAAGAGTGCCTCTGCCTTTGATCTGTATGTGTTGGTCTCATTCATTGGCACTGCAAGTTCTGCTTAGATTTTATTCCCCTCTTTGTTCAACTCCAGAGAAAAAAGGTGCCCAGAAAACTATGACCATTGCTACTCAATTTCCATTTGGCACCAGCTAAACCAAATAACTGCTCCTACTAAGCTACAGGTCTGCCTTGGTGCAACAGCTTCAAACTTAAGCCAGAAAAGTTCCTCCTAATCTGGCAGCTAGGAGATCTCCCTTGCAGCGAGTCTGAAATTGGACTTCAAATTCACATGTTTCTGAGTATGTACGGTATTTTTGGGATTGTGATCTAAATCTTAATCTTTACCCCCAGCTCCCTTTTTGAGTTAGATACAAAACCACAAACTGACCCAGTCACTTCCAAATCTGAGCCAAATTCATTTGAATTTTTCATAATCACAGTCTCATTTTTTTTATAGCCTGCACTTGCTACAAACCAAAGCAGTGGCTGTTTTTTGCAATGAGGAATGACAACAGTACCTCAAGATGGTCTCCTCTGTAGTACACTGCTTGTCTGGGTAAGAAACACAGCAGAGACGATCCCAAAAGAGACAGGGAAGCACCAAATCCTGGTTCTTCTTTCCTCCAAAGCTGCTTTGCACCATGCAGACATGCTTATAAAGTGTTATGCTGGGATTAAGTGCCCCTTCATGCAGACTTCTCCCTCTCACACTATTAGAGTGATAGAATTAAGAATTTCTTGAGAATGTAGGGTTGAACATTTAGTCTCTGTGCTTTTTCTTTAACATATATATTACAACAGAGATGCTAACACTGGGATCTCAGTAAGTAGTAACTATTTCTATTTGGTTACACAGCAGGCAAAGATGTCAGCCAGAGAAGGTCCTCACAGGGAAACACAAAGCAAGGCTTTGGCCAGAAACACACTGTAAGAGCAGCTTAAATAGCCTGAGAATTTGTCCCTCCGCCTCCTCTAGATGACTGTTGACTAGAGATGAGCATGTCAACAGCCAGAACCTGTAGTACAAGTGACATCAGTGCTTCCAATCTGCAGCAGTGCAGTTCAACCAGGTGAACTCAAACCATCTCCAGCAGCAACACGAGATCCCACAGGGACCTCTCACATTCTGGTCCTCAACTCACCTGCAGCATCCTCTCACAGGAGATAAGAAATAGATGAGGGATAGGCACTTATTTAGCCTCAAAAATCATTTCAGCTATAACCAGCTAATCACAGCTCAAAGCACAGCCTCTGCTAAGAAAAGCTATTGCTGCATCTGGGTGAATTATATTCCAAATTGTTGTGTACAGATCAACTTTACCCACTAATTAACTGCCCTAATTCATTACATTATAGAAGCAACAATGATAATTGCCATGTACATCATGGTGTGACACCAGAGCCATGAACCAGCCAGCACAGCAGCACATGACAGAATGTGAGCCATGTGCCTCTGTCCCAGGCCCTGGGCTGTGCTCCAGCTGCAGCCTGGTGATAAGAAAATTAAAGAGTCCTTTCCAAATTTAGATCACACTGCTCAGGACTTGGCCCAGGCAAGTTATGAAGAACCCCAGAAATGGTGATTTCCTGACCTCTCTAGCTTATCACGTCTAGGTTTTCTTTTTTTTTTCTTCCTCTCATATCCAGTTGAAATATAACTTCTCTCAGCTTTTGAATACTTTGAGTCCTTTCACTGTGCATGTCTGAGTTGGCCTCTGTCTTCTCTATATATCCCCACAGTAGCAGAAGACTGTCATCAGATTCCTTTAGCCCTCTTCTCCAAGCTAAGCAAGCCCAGCTCCCTCACCCTCACATGCTCCAGCCTCCTGACCAGCTTAGTGGCCCTTCTGTTTGATTCTCCAGTTTGACAACAACTTTCTTGCACTGTGAAAAACCAAAACCAGATGCAGAGTTTCAGATGCAGGTTCAATAGTGCCTAGTAGAGGTCACCAACTATCTCCCTCAGACTGCTGATTGTGGTCTTGCTAATGCACCCCAGCATACATGTAACCCTCTCTGCCCATTTTTGCTTTGTCTAGGTAGTCATAAAATAATCTGTTTGTTGGCTGTGTCAAATCACTAACCCCTGGAGTTCTTTTTGATGCCTATTACTAAAACTGTCTTCTTTGTACACTCAGCTTAATTTCCAGTCAAGTGAAGTCCAAGAACCCTAAAATTGTTTTAAAAGTTTGAATAGAAATAAGCTCACTCTTCCCACAGACCACATACACCCAGTCTCTAACTATACTGTTTTGTATCCTGTGGCATAGACCAATTCACTTGTGAAAGACCAACAGATGGACAGAGACACCCTCCTCCCCCCTCTAGCTGGTATCAATTCCCATTAAAGACTCTCCTGTGTCCAGACTACGCATGCTGACCACTCAATGCAGGCAAAATTGCAATCCACCTTGATTAACTTCCTAACAAGTTCTTTGCACCTCTCTTCTTGTTCCTCTACCAGTCACACTCTTTCTCTCTAAAGTTTTCCTCTAATTAATTCCATATTAAGCACTGAAAATCGGCAGGGTCCTCTCAGACGCCCCTTGTCCCTTTCTGTGCAGACCCTCCGGGTCCCCAGTGCTAAGCCCACTGGTTAAAAGCTGACATCTGTGCAGCAGCTCCCAGGCTGCACTTTCAGGTACAGCATGTGTTGCACCTTGAACTACCGTCTCATTTCAGACCCCACCATTGAGACCAATTAAGTACAGAGCATGCAAGGAGCTGACCGAGTGTCGCATGCTGGCTATAACCACAAGGACTTAGAGGCCACAAATCTGTTATCACCAAGCTGTTCCTGACAGCAGCATGCTGCCTCCTAACAAAAAGAATAGATTAAGATCAATCAAGTCTCCCTCTGGCTTGTCAGTGGGACTTTGGACCACACCTTCCACCCAAAACTTCCCTCTTCTCCTGCTTCTGAACACCTAGGCAGCTCCAGGCTAACAAGGTGGTTGCTGAGTCAAGCGTGAGCTGAACCATATGTTCATAATTAGTTAACTTCTTGCTTTATTGCTAGAAGCGCTATCAATAAATCAGTGACAGCCCGTAGCGGCCTTAGGAGATACAACAAGCCACCCCCAGCCAGCACAGAGCCCTCCCCTCCACACGGGCGACTGGCCATATTTCATTCCAGCTGTGGCATTGTGCGCTGAATTAACTTTATCCTCAATTTAGAAAGCCAGCATGAAATCAAGAGACCTGAGAAAAAGAATAAAGAGAAAGAAAGAGAGAGAGAGAGAAAAGGAAGGAGAGGGAGGAGAGGGAGAAATCCTAGCAGGTCAACTCAAAAAAAAGTTTGGTGAGTGACTGTCTACAGGGTGCTGTTTAACCCATTGCTGCAAGGCTGGTTGAGGGCAGCACAATAATTAATAAGAGCCATTCTGCCTCTTATTGCCCAGTGCTGCGGTCAAAGGTTTCTTAGCACATGCTGAAGGGGGAACCCAGTGATAAAATTGTTTTTTAACCAGTCAAACACTGTTAAGTTTCAGCCTAAATAATAGTAAAGCAGAGCAAGAAGCAACAGGGGTGCCAGGATGTGTCTGGCTGGACATACCGCGAGCTCTCGAGGTGAGCGCGCTCACACAGAGCTGTGTTCAACTTGAGCAAAGTGCTGTGAGAGGTCACATATTCCTGGATTTGGGAAAGCACATGGCAACTGTCACACTGCTTGGTGTTAAGCCAGATTCCCTATGGGCAGTGGAGAGTGCTGGAGGCTTCTAGACAGCAATTCACAACACCCAGACCCAGAGCCTGCCTCTCCTATGGTCCTCACACCTCTGTGTACTGCAAAGTTACACAGGCAACCTGAACATCATCCACAACTAAATGCTGAAATGCTTGTAATTAGCTGCTCCTGGGATCATTCTGCCTGCCCAGAGATTTAACTGAAACACAGCCTGTGCTTGCTTGCAGTGCTCCCACTGGCAATTTTTATCTGGTTGAAAAGGCACCTGAAAAGGTCATTGCCATAAGGCAGAGTAAGTGCTATTGTCCTCCTGGAGCTGATGGAGCTTTGAAGACGCAGCACAAAAGAACTCCTTTCCCCCATCCTCAAAACTTAAATCCAGCTGTGAGACCCTGAGTGAAGGCTTCCTGATTTACTCAGCTGAACCTTCTCACTGCGCCCGGGTGGGAACAGAGGGAGGGATGCCAGCAAGCCCTCTAGTGTCCACTACGACATCCTTCTATAAAACATCCCAGGGTCCAGGAGTGCATAAAAACCAAAACTTTTTCAGCAATAAGCTAACCCTCCAAATTCACGGTACCAAACCACATCTTTGAAAGAATAAAGTCTATACTTAGTTTTACTCCTGAAAATAAAACTGCCAGCAATTACAGAGGGTTATTCCTCAGAAAAAACATCTAACACAGTACTCCTCATCACACATTTAGGGTAAACAAAGCGATAGAAGCAAGTTTTTGAAGGGCACTTTGCAGGCCAGCAGCCAACCCAGAATGGAGCACTGTAGGGTCTTTCACTTTCCCAGTGAAGTATTTTGTTCCAGGGGGCCACACTCCTTTGTGCCCAAGGCACCAAGGGTGCTCGCCCACACTCTTCTTGTAGATTTGTATCTCCTGGGTGCTGGAGGTTATAGAGAGGTCTAAGCCCTCTCCCTGAACACAAACCTCTCTTAAAAATTTGTGGAATTTCAAAACAACATCCAACAGCTAATAGCAACATCCCAGATTAAATTAGTTCAGTTCAAATGAAGCTGCAATTTCTCAAACAACAGTATACCTTTCTAGCTCTAAGGGGGAGGTCAGCAAACACTGACCAGAGCCAACAAGGTCCCAGTGTGCATGTCACGAGGCTGCTGAGCTTCAGTGCTGGCCATGGATGACAGACCAGACATTGCAGCTTCGGGGCATGGCAAGAGGTCTCATTTCTGTCTGACTAGAAAGAGAGAAAGGAAAGATGATACAGAATCCACATAAGCTTCTGGGCAGCTCAATAGCTGCCATTTAAGTCTCTGTTCCTTCCAGTCACTTCAGGAGACTCAGACACAAAAACCTTGAGCCAAGAGACAGTCTCCCCTCCGAAGCCAGCTCTGTTGCACTGTACTAACCTCTTCATTCTTTCTCTGCTGTACTACTACAGTTTGCAATGGAATTGTAAAATTACAGTAAGGCATGGACGAATCCTGCTCTCTCATCCAGGAACAGTTAAAAACCAAATACTTCTCTTGTTTCTTATTCACTTTCAGGCCTTTTTACATTACTTTGGCACAGTATGAGGCTGCCAAATGGATACAAACCTCCCCCCACCCCTTTCTCCTCCAAGATAGCACAAAATATAACCGGACCAAAAAAAATCCTGTCTGCAGTTATTATCCACTTCACATCACTGCTACAAGGGAAGTCATACTGCCATTGAAGTGTGTAAACTTTTGGTTAAAATTAAATTTCAGCAAAAACTCGCAGAAGAAAACAGCTCTGATGTGTTTTGAATGGAATTCTTTTAAAAGGCTTTGGGATTTGGAAGACATTTACTCTTTTAATCCATTATATCAAAATAATTGACAAAATCACAATGAAACATTTTGTTCCTTCCTAAAAACAAAAACCAAAGAGGGGAAAGAAAAAAATCTCTCACAGAGAATTAAAAAGCATTCAGGTTTCATTCCAACGAGCTGGGCGTCAGGACCTCAGCATTCTTCAAGAAAAGAGATTATTGTCTCCAGCCAGCTCTGGTGTAAGCCTGTAAAATCCTCTGCCAATCTTTTAGATGAATTACCAGCCAACTAATTCCTTTTCATCACCAGTTCACCGAACACTACCTGCATGGACTAGGAACTGGAAATTTTGTGTATACAGACAGAGCTGTTTTACTAGGATATCTCCCCAGTGACTTATTGCTTTAACTCAGCCTTTGAAAAGTATGCACAAAAACCCTGACATCTTTCTCAGCTCATGACAACAACATCCTTCACCTTCTGACCCCCAACACATTTACACACGTCCTAGAATCTTTCTTTCATTATTGATTAGGGAAGGCAATGCCATACAGCTCTGCAATGAAGAGATGCCCTCACACATATTTACTCAGATCAGAGATCTCTGCCAAACATCCCAACTGCCAGCCAAGAATGGAAAGTGCCCAGCTCTACACCCAAAGCAAGATGGAGAGGAGCCAGACTGCCAACTCCTGAGCCACAGCCAAGAGGAAAAGCACTGTTAAATAGGTGAAGCCCAGTACATCGGTACTGGCAGCACAGTTCACCCAAGAGGAGCTCACAGGCCAGGTTAGAAGCAGGCAGATGCACGCATCCGTGGATGATTAGACATGAGGCCCCAACCAGCTCTGCATCTGGTCCCATGAAAATTCATGCTAATTTGGACTAAACTCATAAACTAAGCTTTTCTGGCAGGTCTCCCTGCAAAATAGTTTGACTTCAATAGAAAACACCATGGAGAAAAACATGGCTTTTCAGCACACGGGGCTTTCTCTTGTAGGCGCAACAATTTCCCCCAAACCACGGTGGTCAACACTCAGAGCACACTCAAGAAAAAATGTTTCTGCCATCTGTTATTTAACCCTGGGACTACCTCAGTGCATTTGTTTGCACTGCTGAATCACTTTCTGTGATGTAAAGGTTACTTAGCTGCAGGATGGCAGCTGAGTGCAATGGGAACCTCTGGAATGAGGGGCACAGACAGCAGCAGTGTGCTGCTGATGCCAGACCGAGAACAGGCTTCGGTTCCAAAACTACATCACGGTTTATAATAAAAACCCCATTCAATTAACCCCCAAACATCACAAAAAATTATCAGTTCACAATTAATTTGCTCTTCTGGAGCCAATTGGTCTCAGCCAAGAACAAAGGGACTCATTTGGCCAGGGGCTACAGGAGGACATTTTTTATTAGAGAAATGTGAAATCTAAGCAGACACACCAGTCCTGATTGATAGATGAGGAAATAAAATAAAGATGCAGCGACTGACTTGGGTCTATACCATAAATGGGTGATGTTCTGAAGTTTCAGGCATTTAAGTGCTGCTATAAAACTGTACAATGTCAGACCCAGGAGTAGAACATATTTCTCTTCCACACACCAATCAGATTGGCAATGGTAACAAATTCCCACCTGCAGTTTCCAGGAGAACCCATCAGCTCGTCAAAAGCCAGCCCTGAGATCAGGACCTTTCAGTTTTTTTATGATACAATTCCAGCCAAAGGAAAGGGCAAGAAACAGGCAATAAATAGAGCCTGGGATGTGATTCTGAGAGAACATGTCCACAGGATACTAAACCAGTGTAATTAATGTCCTCCAGTGACAAAAGGTCAATATACCCAGTAGAATTAATGAAAATATTCAAAAGAAAACCCCAGAATTATAAAAATCATTATTTATTTATCACAACCCTCTCACTCTCAATGACATTCTGCAAGCAGTGAATTGTGTAAACATAATCTGTGCTCATAAAACTTGCACTTTTTCCATTTGCCTTTCCATTTTAGGGAAACCTCATTCCTGTACCTGGGGGTGTAATCAAGTGCAATCTAGAGGACTGCTTCTCAGACGGCTGGCAAAATAGAAAAACAATTACACAAAGCCAGACAAACACAGCATAGATTGTTGTTTACAACACATCAAATGGCACACAGGGCAAAACAGAAAAAGCTAAAGCCACAAATATCCATGAACAAATTCAGATTGGACAAGAGTGAAATCTTGAAGAGTAAAAGGCAGTATCAGCATGACAAGAGCAAGTCTCTTCTAGTCCTAGATCTTAACAAGCAGTTGTCTGTGCTTTACCTAACAGATCTTTCTTCAAAGCAGGGATCTGCTGTCCCTTGTGAAACAACAGCTACATCCACAGGACAGACCCAAGATTTGCTGTTAGCAGGGGTGATAACAGATGGGTGAGCACTTGTGGACACAACACATGGCACAGATGTTATTCAAACATGGTGCTTACACACTTCACCTGTAAGGATTTCCTATATAGAGAAATGCCATTATCTATGGAGAAAATCTTCATTTTTTTCAGATAAATTTCATCAGATGATATCCATTACTCAAATTAAGCTTCTAGATCACTAAAAAGTTATTATTTTATATACAGCAGCTAAAACAAAACTTACTTTTTTCACAAAAAAAACCCTTTTCTGAACACAGACAATTAAGCACTAGTAATACCAAATTTCCTTCTAAGACTCTCTTAAGAATAAATCTCATCCAGTGTATATCGGAGAACACAGGAAGAAAATCACATACACTGTGTACCTTCATTTCAAACCAAAAGAAAGCATTGAAACCACCACAAGAACTGCACACAGGTAGGATATCCTCTATTCACTAACTCACCACTCTCACTGTGAGAAACTGCAGGTAAACCCAGAAAGGTGTCTTGCAGTTTTTCCATCTTGAAGTCACCTTTTTTCTTTATTCTAAACACTTGTGAAACTCCACAGCACCAAAAAGTATCAAGACAGGAGAGCTGGAGCCCAGCAGCACTGAAGACTCAGTTTGACTCAACTGCATTTTACAGGAAATAAAGCCCATAGGTGTATTCACTGCCAGCTGACCGTGATTTCAAGACTAGTAACCGGTGTGAGAGAGTGGTGAAAAAGGTAAAGACTGCCCTAAAATATACCAGAAAGATATAAAAGATAAATATTTCCCCATGCTTTTTTCTACAACAATGGTGTGTTACACAGCAATGTGAGTAAGTTTAGTCATCCATCTGAAAAACAGGTTAATATCAGCCGGAATATTTTCTGTAAAGCGTTCCTAAGGTTAGGACAGATTGTAAAAGAACCTGCCTTCTTCGACCTGAAAAGCAAAGGAAAAGACAATGTCTGACAGCGCTTTGCAAAGACATCAAGGCTAAACACTGCAAAGGGAGATGAAGTGTCTAAACTAGAGCAAGAGTTTGGCACAAGGACAAAAGGGATTATACCTGCTATTAATACATTCAGCCTGGAAACTAGAAAGTGTCCAGCCATCAGAGCTCAGAGCACGGTGTAGCCTCACAGTGGGATAACATAAGGAAAATAACCTAATTAGTTTTAAGAGGGAGATTGAAAAGTTTAAGAATGTCTCAACAGCAGGGGACTGGATTTGGGAAGTGCCTTTTAGTCCTGCGTTCAAGGAGGAAGACTGATCAGAGAAACAGCCAGAACCTGTATTGCATAAACTCCCTTTCAAAACCATTTCTGGAAATCAGTCTCATCAGGTTTAATTTCTCACACCTTTGGTTCACAAACATGATCAGAAATTCATGCAAATATCAGATACCTGTGTATACCTGTCTATAGGTTAATATCTTGAGTTGTAAGTGAGCCTCTGTTTTGCCACTGATTCACTTAACCAGTCTTGATAGGGATAAGAAGCACTGTAGCAGTAATATGGCAGGATAAGTGAAGAGGATTGGGGTGACACGTGCAAGTGTCAGCATGCAAAGCAATACATAAATGTAGTAAATCTGATATAAAACTTGAATTAAACTATTTGTAAATATTATTTTTCTTCTGTGTACCATCCCTTCTGAGAGCCAGTTCACTATGATGCAAATGCAATTTTAAGGCCATTTCTACATAAAAATGTGATAAACCAGAAAAAATGTTTGTGGGTTTTTTTCAGTTTTAATCTGAGAGATTAGCTTCATCACTATCATTTAAACAAGAAACATCATAGAAATTACAAAAGAAAATATAGGTACAAAGAACATATAGGAATTAACATTGCAATACACTTCAGTGTGTTCCCAGAACTTTAGAAAAGATCTGCTATGACATTCAAAGTGAAATCTCCACTGAAGCAATACTGTAGTCTTAATAAACATTTCACCACAGAACTTTATTCCCAGTTAAAGAGGTCCATCATTAACTGCAATAAGCAGGAAGAGCTCCAGATGAAAAGGAAAAATAGCAGATGATTGTAACTTAGTTTTGCTTTACACACACATCAGTGAGTGATTGCTACTGTGACTCGAACCCCTTCCATCATCATGTGTGACCATCCACGCACCATTTTGCAAAATTAGGCGTTTCTCTCCCACAACAACAGCATTTTTCGTTCTTTGACGGTCACCCAAAGGGTACCTCCCCAAACCAGGGCTCTGATTTGGTGGTCATTTATCTATGTACCACCTTTCACTCCCCAGCATATCAGCCTTGGTGAGTTGACCTGAATTCTCTGAGCTCAAAAAGCCGAGCACCGTCAGCCCCCCAGACAACACCACACCAGCTGTGTAGACCCAGCAGTGGAGGGACCACGGGCATCCAGCTGGGTTTGAGATGCCTCCAGAGAAGGAGACTCCACACCGTCCCCGGGCAGCTCTTCCAGTGCTCTGCCACCCTCAATAGAAAGAAGTTCTTCCAAATGTTGAGGTAAAGCTTCTTGTGTTCTAGTTTAGGGCCATTGCTCTTCGTCCTGTCACTGGGCACCACTGGAAAGAGTCTGGCACCTTCCTCTTGACCTNCCACCAGCCTGCCCGCCCCAGCGCCTCTCTTCTCCCGGCTTTACCCGCCTCCCGCGGGCCCCAGAGCAGCGGTGCTTACCTGGGATGTCCCCGGTGTGAGGGAGCCGCCAGGGCCACAGCGCCCTGCGGCAGCTCAGCAGCGGGCAGACGGACCGGGCCCGGCCAGGGAGCTGCGCTGGGCCTTGGCGCGTGTTGGGCGTGTGTCACACAGCTTCTGTTCCTTGGTAGCCAACAGATGACACGGACATGCAGGAGGGGTTGGCATCTGAAGGGAGTGGGTTGTCACAGCAGTTATCAAATGTAAATGTGCGGTGCTGCGGGTTAAGAAGGCTAAAGGGTGATCCTAGGCACTGTAGGCTCGGAATGCGGGGCCTTTGTAAAACGCTTCTGTTGGAAAAAAAAAAAACCATAAANCTGATTTGGTGGTCATTTATCTATGTACCACCTTTCACTCCCCAGCATATCAGCCTTGGTGAGTTGACCTGAATTCTCTGAGCTCAAAAAGCCGAGCACCGTCAGCCCCCCAGACAACACCACACCAGCTGTGTAGACCCAGCAGTGGAGGGACCACGGGCATCCAGCTGGGTTTGAGATGCCTCCAGAGAAGGAGACTCCACACCGTCCCCGGGCAGCTCTTCCAGTGCTCTGCCACCCTCAATAGAAAGAAGTTCTTCCAAATGTTGAGGTAAAGCTTCTTGTGTTCTAGTTTAGGGCCATTGCTCTTCGTCCTGTCACTGGGCACCACTGGAAAGAGTCTGGCACCTTCCTCTTGACCTCTGCCTTTGAGATATTTATACGCGTTAATGAGATCCCCTCAGGGGAGGCCCCGTTCCCTCAGTCTCTCTTCATAACAGAGATGCTCCAACCCCTAATTATCCCCTGGATGTGCTGTTCACACGCCCAAATCTCCTCTCTCTGCTGCTGCCCCGACAGGAGAACCGTAACGTGCCTCGGGGCGACACGGGCGGCACCTCCTGCGCAGGGAACCCCTGTTCTTCACCCACTGAAGGCTCGTCTGCACCTGCCTCACCCCCTCCGGGGCCAGGCGAGCAGCTCCCGCGCTGCCCGGAGCGCGGGCACCGGGAGCGGGGCAGTGCCGGCCCCTCAGCAGGGACCGCGGCTGCCCCGCCACCATCCCCGCGCGGCGGGGGCGGCGCGGGCTGATGACGCCACCTTGGGCAGCCCCAACATGGCCGNGGAGATGGCAGTGGGTTAACTTGGTATAGCTGCCAGTCTACCTGGGCAGCAACCTAGGAAAATAGCCAATAATAAAAGAATGGAAGGCAAATTGCTTTCTTGGTTTGTATTATCCCTGAGCCTTGCTCATGGGGGGATAGCACTGAGCATCCTCCAGGGGAGAAATGAAAGACTATCCCATATGCCAGCATGGCCTGCCCTCAGCCCAGCTTCATCCTGACTGGCTGCAGACAGGTTGGGATACCACCTGGAATAGCCTTTGCCAGGGCAGGGGGCAGGATCCTGGCAGAACAACTGTTCTGCTATTGGCTTTATTCTCACCATCCCCTATGCCAGTCAAAGAGAGACCCTCAGTGAAGAGTTTTGGTTTGATTTTTTTCTCCCCGGGAAAAACTCTAGCATATCTGTGGATTTTGATTGCTATGTAAATCTTAAATTAATCAGAAATCTTAATTAATCAGACTATATAGAGACAATCTTTCCCTTTCACACACCTGTGCATAGTGTTTGCAACGTTATGATAGTAAATCCTTTATGATATATTATCTTTTACCACTGCCACATTTATATTCTGAGATCTTCTGGAAGCCTGAGGCTTGACAGAAAACATTCCCAATGTATTGAGACATTTGTAGGAGCTTGTTGTCGCAGGCTGTGTTGTTCTGAAACCTGCACTTTCTTCCTCGGAACTGTCCACAGAAATGCTCTGAATCGTATTTGCTTCTACACACCTCTGAGAAGCCAGGCAAAAGCCACTCCATCAGCCAGGCAGGTTGGACAAACTTGTTTCTTCCTGCTGGATTTTACAGCCACAAACAAGGCTTGAAAACAAAACAAAACAAATCAAAAAAAGTCACCAGCCACACCAGCAGCCTTATTCTGAACATGTGGGATGCTTCCCTGGATGCCTGCTCATTTCCTGGAGTGAAACTCAGACACACCAGTTCACTGCTGCCCTGAACTGTGGGGATGCTTTTTTTTTTCCTTCTCCCTCCTTTTCTTTTCCCTCCTTCCTTGTGTTGATTTGTGGGACCAGAATGACTTTGATTTCAGCAAGTTTGCTGTTTATTCACGTCACAAGTTTGACAGCTTTACACCAAATCAGATTGCTGGGTTTCAGGAGAGCTCTGAGGCGTCACTGGGAGCTCCTTTAGATTAAACTCGCCTCCCCGGTCTCCCCCCTCTCCCCCTCCTTCAGAGCCATTTAAACCTCTCTGGGGCTTTAACAGAAACGTGCTCCCAAGACCTGCATTTCATTCTGCCACTAATATGGTAAGTGCTCTTTGCATTTCTCTCGACCTCGAGGCAGAGGAGGAGAAGCTGGTCTCTCCCTTGGGGGAGTGCAATAGATTTTGTGCCCTCTTAAGATAGGAAAGAAAGAAGGCTCTCCTCTACCTGCAAGAGCAGTTTCTGCTGCTGTGCCTTCCCATGGGTGGGCAGACTCCCTGACTGAGGCTCCAAGCTCTGCCGTTGCCTTCCTTGCAGAGATTTAGAGCTGCTGCAGATGAGGCTTATTTGGAGAAGGGAGAAAGAGTGAATCCCAGGCTTTGCGGTCTGGGACTCCTGCAGAACTGCAGGGGCTGAAGAGAGTGCGAGCAGCCAGGAGGTGACTGCTTGGCTCTGTGCTGCTGCTTTAGAGCTGAATCAAATACCCAAGGTGGCAGGAACGGTCTGGCCAAGAACAGCCTGGGACCTCCCTTCACCCTAAACCCACTCAGGACCGTAGCATTTCCCAAGGGTTTGCAGGAAACTGAGCCACCTCCCTGGCACAGCTGTGCTCGGAGCCCCAGCGCTGCGGGGGGCTGGCGGGGCGGCACTGCCCGCGCTCGGCGCACGGAGCGGTGCCACCGGGAAAGCGGGGAGCGGCCACCGGGTCAGGGCTGGGCGCTGTCTCGGGCGCCTGGGCTGCCCCGCGACGGCACCTGAGCAGAGCCCGGCCGGGACAGCCGCGGGGAGAGCGCTGCCCCGCCNTGAGTGCGCTCCGCTGCCGCCGGGGCGGGGGGACCGGCCGCGGCCCCGCAGCCGGGCTGGGAGCGGTACGGGACCGGGCTAACCCTCGCTCTGGTCCCCAGGGCAGTTCTGCAGCCCGCAGCTCGGTGCCCAGGACGCGGCTTGGCAGGTAGACCAGCTGTCCTCCCAGCTCTACAGAAACAAGCAGGTAAAGGCTCCGCGCCCCTCAGCAACCTTGGGTTCGCCCCACGAGGCTCCCGAACTTCGTATCACGTATGGCACCTTGCGGGTTGGCTTATGGCATGTCTTCCTCTCGCTGGCACAGATGGCAGAAGTCACAGAAAACTCTTGTTCCTTGCTTGAAGTATTTATCTCCTTCATGTTGTCCTGTGAAGTTGGAACAACTGTGGTGGGGTTCCCTCCATTCCTCCCCTCTTACATCATATTGCATCAGTAGCCTTGGCACTACAGAAAACCAGGGGCATGAACGGGGGTCCCTCAGGCTCTGATGATGCTGTTGGCTAAAAATACATAACGTGTGTCCTCCTGATTCCACCAAGTTTAATTTCATGGGAAGTGATTCCACCAGAATTGCCTAATTATGTGGGGACCATTTTGACCGGCAGGATTTCCTTGTTAGTTAATTTTCTCATATCTTTCCTTTTTTTTTTTGTAAATCCCAACAAGAGACAGGAGAAACTCTGAACTGTCTTAGATGAACTCCAGATTGATAACTCTGATTAAGTACTTGGAATGATGTTTTGACACAGTGAAGTCAACGAAAATGCAGATATTAACTTAAAGGAATCAAACCCTAGGTCCAGATGTCAGTGTACTTCTTTCTTTGGCTCTGCCTCAGTCATTTAAGTCTGTTCTTGACTGAGCCTGTGGTCCTTAGCAGAAGATTCTTTGTCCTCCTATAGAAGTCTCCAGAGCTGTGGTCAGGAGGCAAAAATCAATCTTTAAGCACTTAGATTTCCCATGGAAAAGTGTTAGGTGTCTCTGCCATTCCTGTTCATCTTTTGAGACCAGGGATTATCTCAACGCTCTGTATATACCAGGACTGGCACAGTAGTCTCCAGAAGTGAAGAGATCACTGAGTACTGCTGTATCATAAAGAATAGCAACTGCATCTTCCTTCTGCACTCTACCCCCGTAAATTGTTAGTTTGCAACTCCTCCTCCTTTTTTGCACCAGCCAACTATAAATGGGAAGGAGGGGTGCAAAGGGATGTTTACTGCAGCGCAGGAGGCGATCCTGAAGCTGCTGTCATGCCCGTGACCATTTCTGGCTGCTCACAGGGCTACCTGTAATTCTTTTCTATTATTATTCTGTGGTTGCAGGTTTTTTCAGAGTAATCTTCTCAAACACTCACTAAAGATTAAAGGAAGTCAAAAGGGAAAACTGAACAGTCATGCCACTTAGATTTATAGAGGCAAGAGGCTGGAGAGGGTGGGTTGAGCTCACAAAGCAAACACCCAGATCATCAAATCCAAGCAGCTTGTACCATAGGGCAATTGCTATTAAGTTACAGAGTCAACATCTATTCATCAATATCTCTATTCCACAGCTTCAAGATACTTTGCTTCAGAAGGAAGAGGAACTTGCTAGGTTACATGAAGAAAATAATAACCTCCGACAATACCTGAATTCTGCCCTGATTAAGTGTTTAGAAGAAAAAGCCAAGGTATTGTGTTCAAATCTGTCATATAGATGTGTACAGAAGGAACAGGTTGATTAGGTACAGGTCAGTAAAATACATCAAAAATCTAAGAGTGTAGACAACCTGCAGTGGAATTCACACTCACATTTAAATTCACAAAGGTGACAGTTTCCCCCAGGAATGATATCCTATCAGGTTCTGACTTTGGAGACAGTGTAGCACCTGGAATAATTAAGTTTAGTTTGTTAGTTAGCTATAAGTAAGTTAAGATTATATAGTCAAGGTAAAATTATTCCCTCTAATGCTCTTTTTTTTTCAGTAAAAAATTCGAATTTGAATATATATTTTTTTGAATGTCCGTTTTGTTAATTATCCCTTTGATAAGGATTTTTTTTCCTTTTTAAAATGTTTTGAGTGTTTTATGTTTTCTTTTCTGAATTTCCAATGATATGTTTTATTCATTTGCATTAGAATACTGATGTTATTTTTTTCCAGTTTGTTAATTAAAACATTGTGTGGGTTTTTTTTTTTTAAATGGTGAAATACAAAATTAAACATTTCAGGTTGGATGAAACATTCTGTTAAACTAAGTGTGAAAGGTGGGGTTTTTTAAGTTTGAATTCTTTGTCTCTCATTTTAAAGAAAATAAAGAAAACAATTGTTTCTTGTCAGCTTAAAGACATTTTTTGCTATTCCAGCCTCACCCATGAAACTGAACTATTGATTATTTGCTCAACTCTGTGAATTGGGCATGAGGCAAAAAAGACTGTAGAACATAGGAGACTTTCCTTTTCCATCCTGTTGATGAGTTGATAGTGTGACACGTCCTCCCTCCCATGGCCAGACCTGGCTCCTGGCAGGAGAAAAGGTCTCCTTCACTGGGCACAGCAGGGAGACATGGCCACCCCCTGTGTCATGTGGAGGAGGGTCCGGTGTGGAACTGTCATGGGACTTGTCTGAGCAGTGAATTCATGACATGGTGGGGAGCTTCCTTGTCTATTCTTGCCTTCCTTTGACCATCCCTGGATGCCTGAAGGGCCCTTGTCCTGTGATAATGACGGATGAGGTGAACTGATGAGTGCAGTGCCACTCAGGCTGCTGCTCTGAGCACTGCCTGGTCAGGATCACCCCTGTCCCAGCATAAGTTACCTTTGCCTCCTCCCTCTTTGTCAGGCTGTCACTTTGCCCCCCATGCCCTGCTCACCTGCCAAGTGCTGCTGGCACAGATCCAGGTGGGAGTGTGGAGCTGGGAACACCATCAAAGCTCAGGCCTTATTGACACAGTCACATTCTTGTCTTTCAGGGACAGGGTTGTTGAAGACACTGTAAAGATACGAAACAGTTGGTCATACCCATATGTTTAAGCAGAGAGTGGAAAAAAAAAGTATCTTTGTAAGGACAGTAGTAACCATCTTATGCATCTGAGTTCAGAAACGTTGCTTTCAGCTATCTTGAAATTCAAATTTTAATCTTCTGTCTCCACCTTGTTGTTTTGGGTTTTTTTTAATAGAAACTACTGTCTGGCCACGGACAAAAAACCTGTGCTATCCTCAAAAGTACCAAGAGGAGATTAAAAGAGGACCACTGCTTTGTCCCTCAAGAATCTCCTCATGCTTCCAAAGCTAGAAGGAACCTCTTCAATGAATTCACTTCCTGTGAAGAGCAAGCTAGCCCTGCTGTGGACAGCTGGGTCTTGCAGACCTTAGGATTAAAAGATGTGAACACCATTGATGAAGCTTCAGCTAACTACAGTGCCCTGTCCCCAAACCTTGGAAAAGATACGTACTGCCTGAGCCCCGGGGGAGCAATAGGCTATGAGCACAGGCAAGGAGCAGCAGCAGTGTTCAGCTGCAGCCACGTGCCTCCCACCAGCAGCAGCACTCACCCATGCAGCGAGGACTCTCCCTGCCCTCAATTTTCTTCAGCACCATGCCTCTCCTCACCAGTGCCAAGTGTCTCCTCCCTCCCAGCCTATGGGCTGCCTTATTTGACTGGTGATTTGTCACCCAACAAAACAGAAGTGGCCTTCACAACGTCCCTGAGTCCCCATTGCAATGTGAGAACACACAGCTTCCACCAAGGACAGGCCTTTGTGCGCAGGGACGACGACGGGGGATGGAGATTCACCTGGGTGCCCAAGCAGGCTGAATGATGCATCTGGATCAAGGGTCAGTCATAGGGGATGTAGGAGTCACACTTCACCTTGTGCATGAGACAGGTTCAGGCAGAAAAAATGGACTCTTTTGGACTTCTTTAAATGCTACTCTGCCACTAACCTACTCCTCATTCCCTCACAGATTTTCACAAATGTGACTCCAGATTTCACTTGGACGATTATCTGCCCCAGATGTACAAACTGGATTCCTTTCTCTTGTGCCTGTGTTGAGATACCTGCTTTTACTTGTTCCCTGGGTTTTTATCATCAGCTCTTCCTTGTTACTGGTAGTTTCCAGGCTGGAGGGCTTTCAGCTTTGATTACTTTCACATGCACCAACCTGGAAAGCACTTTGGAAATACACCTCTCTCACAGATATCCAGAGAGGAGGCATAGGTTGGAGGCTGAGGATCAGCAGTTTCTAAGTGATTTATGTCTCTCTTGACTACACAGATTGCTTTGGATTTAACAAGTACCCATGATTGCCTTATATGCTGCACAAGGCTGACCTACCTGCAGTTCCATGATGCTGTCAAATTCTTTGATGATGCCTCAAAATAAAAACAGGATTTGCTTCTAATGCCTGCAGGCTACTTAGTTACAAGTGATTTGGCAAGTGCAGGGGACCTTCCTAAGGTATGATGAAGAGACTGATGTGTTTACTAATATGTTTTAAAGGTGTTTTGTCTGTCAGTGAAGGGGGTTTACATTTGGGGAAGCAGTATCACTTAGTGGTTGGAGTGGGTCTTTGGGAACCACAGCCTCCAATGCCAGCTCCTGCCTTTCTGTGTTTCTGCCAGACTGTGATGGGCTGAGGGGTAAGACCAGCACTACTTTGAAAATGTTTCAGAGCATGAGAGAAAGTGCTCTAGCACTGCACAGGACTTGACTTTTAGTAAAGCTACTAATGATATGAATGATATCATGATATGATGTCGATGGACATGAAGGAAGCTTGCCAGTACTGTTTTCTGTTACCTTTGTCTTTTGTTCTACAGTAGTTTGATGCCTAAGTATTCAAAATAGATTGACTTGGTTATTCTTGCTTTCAGAATAATGCCAGTGACATTGAGGAAGGACTTAAGTAAAAATAACCAAATCAAGTATTTTCTTCCAGTGGCTTATTTTCCTATAGAAAACTGGATATTCCTCTATTTTTTTAGAGGATAAAAGTATCTCCTAATAGCCTGTTGTGCCTTTGAATTGCAATATTTGAGAATCCATCAGGAGCAGTAATGATTTCCCAAAGGACTTCTAAATAAACAAACTATTTCTGTGTAGTTACTTAAAAGTAACTGTGGCAGACTTCCAGAATAGGCAATTTGAAAGCATTGATTGTAGGCATTATTTCACTGGATTAAAAAACCAACCAAACTAAAAAAACCACCAACCACAAATCCACACAACAACCACTGCAAAAGAAAACCACAAAAAAACCCTCAATATAACCCAACAAACCCAAACCAAACAATGCTCATGGAATAAATACAAGTATTTTGGGGGGGACGTGTAGTCCATAAAATTGAGGCCAATTGACAAAGACTGGTCAGACAAGAGCACTGTTTCTGTAGTACTTTTCTGCTTTTCAGTGAAAGCAGAAGTAAAATCCTGTCCTACAAACAGCCCATATTTTTTTCTCAATGCATTTCTTTTCTATTATTCTCCCCTCGCCCCACTATATAAGAGAGCATTGAAGAAAATACTCCTGTCACTGGAGTTTTTATTGGTGTGTGTGGTACTGTAGAAAATGCCTGAACTTAGCCTGAGTGTGTGATGGGAACCCCTGGTATGGGTGATGTGGGGAATGAACAGCAAGCTGGGAATAGACAGTGTAGCCAGAGGACTACACCCAACGCAGCTGCAGATGCCACATCTCTCAAAGCAGCTGTAAAACAGAAGTAGAGAAACATCTGTGTTTCCTAACACTATAGAATGCTATTATGTATGAATTTCAATGCTATGGAGTCAGCAGCACTAATAAGTACTTTTGTCCTACCAACAAATCTTAAATCAGGGTTTTTTTCTCTGAAGAAAGAAAAGCTTTCCATTTGCCTGACATTTTCTTTCCACATTTTTATATCACTGCATGTGAGAACTTCTGCAGAGAGCCAGAACAAAATTGTCAGATCTTTGTACAGTCCTGAAGTAGGGTTTCAGTAGGAACAAACTGATGCTTGAGCCTTTGCCAGCCTTTTGTACAGGGGTGACTGTCCCCTTTTCTTTTCCCCTTTCTTTTATTTTAGAAAATAAATTATGAATCTGAGGGAATAATTTACCTGAATGAATCCTCTTCTTTTCCTGTGGGTTCCTGAATTTTACTCTGTATGAAGGAGCTGAGTCCTCTTGGAGGGATTTTTCTGAGCCTGCTTTACTGGAATTCATTTGGGTAGAGAATCCCATGGCTGCTGCTCCTGTCAGCTGATGGGTGCTCCTGACCTGCACATGCAAACTTAAAAATTCTGGTGTAGGCAACTGCTTGAGCAAAGTTCTCTGTGGTAATGATGCTGCTGGGCACTGCAGCAGAAGGAGCATGCTGGAAAGGAAACAGAAAAATCCCCAAAGCATTTTAACAAATAAATAAGAGTGATTTGTTTTACCCTGACACCACCATCTGAAGCAGTATTTCCTGAATTACGTGAAGAATAATAGAAACAAGCTGTGTCTAACACCAACCCACAGAAGGCAAGTCAGCCCAGGGACCAAACCATTCCTTTAGATAAATATTGCTCCTATTGCCAAAAGAAATCCATTGCTCAGCACACCTTGCTCTAAACTGCCTGGTTCCTCTGAAAATCCTGCCTTCCAACAGGTATAATAGGTGTGGGAAATGAATAAGAGGCTGAAGGCATCTCATGGCAGATTACTGTCATGGGGTGGGATGTGAGGACAGTTACTGACTGGGCTGGTGCTGGGTTGATATGTTGATTTAACCTGCTGTGTCCCCATGATTTCATTGGGCCTGGAAGCAGTGAAGCTGTATTAATGTGATGCAGGTCTTTGGTTTGCAGAGATGTGGGGGAGAAGGTCATGGCTGTACAAAGCATAGATGGAGCTTCGAAATGGGTGCTCAGTCTTGTTTTGTGCTTGATCCTCCCCGTTTGTCCTTTTGTATCCATTCCCTGTGGGTGAAACAGAGTCAAAGCCCCCCTGCTGCTCATGGAATGTGCGAGGTAAAGCCCAGGGAAGCCTGTGACACATTCCTATGCCCCAGAGATAGCTAGAGATCAATGGCAATGAAAGCAAAAAGTGGAAACAAAATCCGGTTCTTCACACAGCCATCACAACTAGGTGGCCAGGAGATAGCAGAGACAAGTTTCAGCTTGGTACTGTACTTCTAATTTCAAAAATCAGGCAACTGGAAAAGAGGGCCAGGAGGCAAAAGTTCTAGGTTCTGATACTGCCTCTGGTATTACACTTAATTTCTGTACTTTGGATTCTGTGGAGTCCACCACTGGACCAGTTCCTAGCTATTTAACAAGAAAACACAGCTCTTGCTGCTGCAGACTCTGAGAAGTTCCCTCTTGCCAAGGATCAGTACCAGGCCCATAAAACTCCAGGATGGGGAACTATGACTTGAATGGCCATGGGGCCCTGGGTGGTTTTTTGAGCAGCAGTGAACTTCCTTGTCTGTAAATATTCATCTTGTATTAACATAATTTGTTTTATTTTTTTATTTGACATTTGTTTGCTTTATTATGTGGATGTAACATGCAGCTGCATAGTTTAAAATAATCTGTGTTTCTAGAAAGGTACATTAACAAGTGTTAATTTAACACTTAATAAGTTGATGTTCGTGATTTTTGTGATTTAAAAAGGCCATGATTATATGTAAATGTCAATTTTACCAGTGTCACTAAGTTATGTCTAATAAAACTTAACATCCAATTGATGCAATCCTTTCTGCCCACTTTAGCACCCATTAAACCATGCAGGTGTTGCTCACATAGCACAGCATCCACCTGGCACCTACACATCTCCCCAGAGGACTGAAAGGGACCTTTATTTCCTGCAGTCACAAGCGTCCACACAAGGACATGCCATGTTTTTATGATACCAGACTTAAATATATTGACAGCCACAGGTGTGCTCATTTCAGCCTGGGCTTGCACAGCGTATTGCAATGATCCATTATTGCTGTGACTCAGAAAGATGCCATGCTACCAAACAGCAAAGACAGAAGGAAATACTGTGCTTTTTGTCTGTTGTTTTTGCAGCATCTGGCACTCTCACTTAATAGACTTGTACTTTCCTAGGCAGCTGAGCAGCCTTATCCAGGACAACCCGATTCATTATAGTACTCTGAGTACTCCTGATTTGGACTCTGAAATGATGAATTGCGAAATGGCACTGAGGTGTCACATAAAGAGACTGGAGATGAGAGAGAAAAGCTTGATTAAAGAATTCAAACCTCTACTCAGCTCCACTTGACAACAAAGAAAAGCTGTGTTAGTTATTAACTTTCCCTTCTGATCATGGGGAGGTTTATTGGTTACCACTCACCAGCTGGGACCAGAGAGATTTTTCATTGGAATGGAGATGGCTTGTTGCTTATGAAAAGATACAAAGTAAACCTTCCTTAATCTCTTTTGCCCTCATCTAGAAGCCATACTAAGTCTATGAGATGATTCATAAACACTCTGGCCTGTTGCCTGGTAGCTGACATCCTGTCATAACGAGAGAGCAGTCTATAAATAATTTGTGGAATGAGCTGTGATTCACCTAAAATGCCATCTCTCCAGTCATTCCTCTGCTTCATTAGTTGTGCATCACTGAGTTATTTCAAGGCTGAATACTTAAACACAGTGCAGCCTAAGGAAATCAGTATAATAATAGTTCACAAGGAACAGATTATAAAAATCAGTATGAGCATGAAGAGCTGGGAGGTCTGAGGTCCCCATTTTCCCTAAAGTATTTTAAAAAATTCCACTTGAAGCGTGGCTGTAGTACTGGTATGGTTAGCTGAAACTGCCAACAACTGCTGTCTATAAAGCTGCTACTAGTCAAAGATCACTCTAAATATTCATTTACTAAACAGTGTTTGCATGTATAACATCTTCCACCATGACATTTTTCCCTGTTGGTGATCGCAGAACATGGTCAGGAACTGGGAGTTATGTGATGCTTTCAGGGGCACAAACAATGCCATCAATGAGCTGGAATGCAGGCCAGGCATGCCAGCTTCCAGCTGTGCAGAATGGGGGCCTAACAGCCCATCAGAGAGTGCACACGTGCTGTCAGCGTCCCAGATGTGCTGTCAGCGTCCCAGATGTGCCACGCGAGCCCAGCTGTGTAGAAAGCAGCAGCCGCACAGACGAGGCCGCAGCAGCGCAGTTACACCGAGAGGTGTGGAGCGATGCCGGTTCCCGCTGTGGGGCTGTGGGCCCAGGCTGTCACATCTGGGGGGTCCCGGTGCCCACCGAGCCCCTGCCGGCTCCCGGCACGGCCCGCCCGCAGCCGCTGGCCCTGGCCAAGGTGCTGAAACGGCCGCGCCGCTCGGCCCCGCGGCGGGCACGGGGTGCGAGAGCATCGGGGCGAGCCAGGGTCTCCGCCAGATAGAGCTATCCCACCCAAACGTGGTGCGACAGCTGGGACAGCCCTTTGCCGTTACCAGCAGCTACCAGTGCTCGAAGGACGCTGTCGCACGTGATGGCATTGGTTAGAAAAATGAGCTTGCTTTGATCTCGAGGTAATCTTTACCTGATGACACGACTGGGGGGCAAGGACCCAGGGAGAAATACCACGTTCACGGGGCTCCATCCTTGGTAAATATAAGCTACACTTTACAGGTACAAACGGTGCTGGGCTTCTCTGCCAGGCTGTGAGGCAGCTGGGTAACAGGCAGGGTAATTTCAGAGTATCCTACTCCATATCACTGCATGTAGAGAAAGTGTCAGCTGGAAAGTTCCCCTTACCAGTGTTATGAACTGCAGTGTATCCTAGATACAGAATGAAGAGATTATCAACTGTCTCCCAGCTGGGACAGAGAAACTAAGAAATCCCTGTGACCTTTGAGTAGAGCATCCTTTGTAACCTCCAAAGCGTTGCGTGTTTGATTGAGTATCAAGCCCCAGGTGCAAAGCTTGATTCTACAGAAATATTTGTTACTACAGAATTAAAATAATCATCACTCTATGTTACAGGATTGTTTAGACTATGCAGGTAGGAATATGGTCTCCATTATATGGGAAATCATATCAAAAATGTTAATCACTCTAGTAAATTCTGTTCTCCTTCCCCCAGACTAGGATCCCCAACAGCCTCCCTCAGTCTGAAGGGTTTTTCCAAGTTACACTTACAAGTGGGACCTAAAATATTAATATATTTTTCCTGGTTTTTCTCCAACATCCACTCTGGAATTACATGAAAGACAGCTGCTAAAATGATTTTCAGAAATCTAGAGACAGAATATAGTAAGATCTACCTTTCTTCTACTCTCCTACTTTTTGTTCATCTAGTCCAATTTGAAATCCAGGAGCTCAAAATTATCTGACAATGTCAAACGATGAAAAAAAGGAAAATCTATGCTGTTGGAAAGCTTCTGTGCAGACTCTGGTTTTAAGAAATGTTGACATCTCTTTTGGTTATAAAACCACACAGTTCCAAGACACAAGCAACTCCTCTTTCTAAGAAATACACATTCTTGTCCAGGTCTAGACAAGATCTTCACCAACAGTGTAATCCAGGTCAGCTCATTCCCAAGCTCTGAATATTACTGTAAAGCAAAGATCAGCTCAGCAATATCCAAACTCAGCTGTAATTGTTGCACCTGCTTTGAATTCCAGTTCCCTCACTTGGAGATAGAATCAAACAGAACAATTATGAATTACAGCATCCCTTCTTGCTTCAGGAAACAGGGCTAATTTTGTTTACCTATGGATCGTGAAATATTTAGTGATACCTTTCTGCAAGTGAATGGAGAAACACTGATTTAATACTGGTAGGTATTGTTCAAACCTGCCAGCTTCAGTTTCCTTCAGAGAGTGGTACTAGCCTGGTAATTTTTCTTTCCTTCTTACTTGAAGAAATCCCCAACGCTGCTGGGTGAAAGATGCTGTGTTCCTCCACTACAATTGCTTCATTTCAACAAAAATGTTTTTCTGAACTGTGTCATTTTTACAGTCTGTAAGATTTGCAGTAACCCACTGAAATCAGCCTGACTTAGTCCGACCTCTGAGAACAAAATGGAGCTGAGAGAGCTTTAAGTTTCTTCTTGGTAAAGGACCTTCTATTAGAATGAAATATCATTACCTCAATGGCCCTGTGGCCATTTCAGAGGTATATAAACATTTGCTGCCTATCTGTAAGCCATTCAATTACTAAGATCTTGATACTGTGTAAATATTTAACTACAATAGAGGATATAAATCAGAGAAAGTGCTTCTGTTTCATTTCACTGGTGGCAGTAAATCACAGGCTATTCAGGCTACTGGGCTACACCCAAATAAATGACTGAGCTGTGAATACAGGCAGACATTACCTAAAATTTCCTGTAACGCAAGTCCTAATTTAATCCAGAAATCATAGAGGGAAGACTAGCAGTAGCACAACTCCAGAAACCTGAAGCACTTCCAGACATTTTTACTGTATCATCCAAGAAGGGAGAAGTTGCCAACACCCAACCTTTAGACTAGTTTTCCAGAAGATGTGGCCAGAAACATGAAAGGGCTGCAAAAGCAGGTGCTCTTGAGTTTGAGCTCCTGGATATTAATGACACAGGCAGCAGAGAAAAGGAGTAGCCAGTAAATTCTGGTCTCATTTAATCAGATAGGACTGAGTATAATTAGAGGCAGCAGCATAATGGAACACAAGACCAGTCAGCCCTTATCCAAAGGCTGATCCAGGTTTCTGTGCTATAACCAAAGTCCAGGAGCTGCCACAGAGACAGCCATGCTGTGTGTCACTGCTCCAGAGATGCAGCACTGGGCTCCCCATCACAACAGGGACATGAGTTCCCTCAATGCACTGCAAATTGAAAGTCTTCCAGGACTTGGCATTTTCTATGAGAACAACAACTGCAAATGAATGGGCTCATGCTCAGCTTTAGCAGCAGCCACCAGGGATTGAGTCACTGTCACCGTTCTCCTGTGCATTCCCACTGCAGTTCCCTCTCTTTGGCTTTCTGTTGTACAAGGTTTGGTGCCAGCCCTGGGGCCACAAGGATGGGTCACACTTCCTCATTTCTAAGAGCCACCAATACCACTGCTTGTTTGTCAGGACTGGTTTATCCTCACATCCTCATTTCTGCCTGTCCCATCCTCTGCCATCAAAACACTTCAGCCAGAGGAGCAATTAGTGTCACCCAAGTGGCTTACACTTCTGCAGTCTTTAAAGGGACATTAGGGAGACAAGGGACCAGCCAATTTGAGAAAATAGAGTAGGAATGAGATGCTTCTACTGGAAAAGCATGGGTTGCTCCTGCTGACAACATATCACTGCCCTGGGGCACCTAACTTAGGGTCTCTGCTTAGCTTTTGCTTTGCTCTGGAATGGGCTCTTTAGCAGAGAGCAAAGCAAGATTTGCTCACAAAAAGATAAGAAATTGGTTTATTTCTATCATTTTAGACTTAAGGTTTATCCTCCTGCTCTCAGGACACTTCATCTCATCAGTGCCACTTGGGGGGCCCAGCTCCACAGAAGAGGGTGAGCCAGAGGGCCAACAACAATCAGAAATTCTGCAAGACACTGTGACTGCAGAGAGAGCAGGTATAAGCTACACACACTTTTCTCAATTTTTCCAAGCTGCATGACCTCAGCTGGGGCTGATGACAGTGGTTGTTAATCTGCTAACCTGAGCAAAAGCAAAAATTCCCTCTGTCTGCCCTCTTTTTCCACTTGGCCCACAGGCAGGTACAAGTTCAGCAAGTGTCTGCAAGCCCCAGTGCATACAAACGAGCCTTGTGCAGCATTATATTTTGGTTTTCTCTACCCCCTTTATGGGCTCTCCTGACTAAAGTCAAAGAAACATTGAAAGCATCCAAGTAAATCAGTCTATTGCATTTTCTCATCAGCTTAAAATGCTCTCCACGGTGCCAAAAAAATGACAATCCACTGAAGAACCGGGCTTGCAGGATAGTTGTATTGAAGCTATTTCTTTTTGCCTTGCCATCTTGAGAGGCCTGTTGGCAGGGAACATGCCTCCCTACTCTCCAGGCCAGAGTGCCATACTGAGCACACAAAATTATACACATGGCTCTGACAGAGTGCAGAGGGTGTCCAGCAGAAACCTGCTCCATGAACACTTGCCTCCTACCACAGTCATCCTAAAACAGGTCAAATTAAATGTACCATGACAGCTGCTTAATAAAATCCTGTCGTAAGATAGGAGCCCAAATGTGTTTGTGTATTACCCACCCCGGGGGACAGGGCTGAATCCATGAACCACCCTGAGCTGAAGAGCTTTAGGGTTGGGTGACCCCCAACAGCCTGAGCCCTAGGCTGACAGCAAGGACTGAGGCCTCTTCTGTGGCTTGAGCAGAGAGGGGAGATGAGCAGAGAGGCAAACAGAACGCCTGGGGGTGGCTGCAGGATGTCTGGGGCAGGACAAGTTCCTAGGATGGCACAGCTGCTCCTTAGCACAGGAAAGTGATTTATTCATAGCAAAGCAAACCCAGTATCCCCAACAGTCATGTTCTGCAACACCACACAGTCCTCTGTCCTGCACCTGAGCAGTTTAAGCCATCACAGCTCTTCTGTCACCAGCAAAGCTCAGGCTGCCTATGACCAACTGCAGCACTTCACCCTGCTCTCCTCTTCCAACACACACACAGCAACAGAGGAGAGGCACAGAACCCCAAAGAAGAAACCAAGATGAGAAAAGTGGGTTATCCACTGTTGGAAACAATGAACATTTACTGTAACTATTATTTGTAATGTATTATCTGAACAGGTCAAGGCCTCCTGTAAAATCAAAAATCAGAGTCTGAATATCAGCTCAGAGAAAGGAATTCATTGCTGAATTGCTTGTGAATAGTTTAGAAACACCTGTTTTACAAAAGTCTGGGGAAGTTTTAGAAGGATAGAACAGATGAAAATATAACTCTGAAACTCTGTGATAACCTTTTACTGGCTATTGCCTTAGTCCAAGTCAGAAGACTAACATGTGCATTGGGAGCAACAGTCAAAGCTGGAGTAAAGGGGAGAAATAGTGGCAAGTTTTCCTTTCTTATTGATTTAATTTTCAGCACACTCTGGAATTGGCTGTTCATTTCAGCATGGATGCACTCAGCAGTTTGTGACACACTGTGCTGCTTTGCTCTGCCAGCTGTGCTGTGCCTGCCAACATTTGTTGAGAAATAACGGGAGGTCACACATGGTGTCAAAAAAAAATACCCCTGGCACAGCACACAGAAAAAAGGCATTGTATTAGTGGCAATGAATTCAGACCTACTGATGGTGGAATTAATGAAATCCATGGCTGGCACACTCTCTGCATCCCAATGGAGGCTACAACAAACAAAGAAAATGTACTGGCCACTAGCCCGTGGGGTCAGCAAACCAGGCTTGTCCAGGGCAGCTGGAAGCCCATTGCCTTCCCTGGCAGGCCCTGAAGTGGAGAATGGAATGCAAGTGCTTCCCTAAGACCTCTCTTCTCTGACTCTAAGGCAACAGGAAACCAAGAAACTGGGAAGCAAGGAGCTAAGTAATGCTCGTGGAGGAAAAACAGCACTGAATGGTGAGAGGCATTTGATTATTTTACTCTAGTTATTTTGGTTTCTTAAGCTTTTTTTATGTAGCTACAAAGGAGGGACATCTTTCCCTTTGATTCTTATTTGCCCTGAAGCTGAAGCCTGTCTCCTAAGCATCAGCATTTGCTTATTGATCTTTTCTTTCCTGAGTGGTTTCAAGTCCCTTTTAGGAAACCCTCAGAGATATTTATATTGGCCTTTGTCTTTCCATTCTCCTTATGCTAAGCAGAGACAACTAAGGATACAAATGCTTCTAGATAAAATTCCTCACAATAAAAGCAAGGATTTAGGTAGTTGATGTGCATCCTTGGACATAGCAGGTGGCTGGACAAGGCCCTGAGCAACCCAATTCAACTTTGAAGTTACTACTTTGAGCTGAAAGTTGAATCAGAAAACCTCTGTGTGTCTCTTCCTACCTTCAGATTGTCAGTATTTCAGTGATTCTCAATCCACATTTGATCAACCATTTCTTCATGTACTATCTCCCTGCAGGAAAAGATCAGTCAGCACTCACCAGCCTTAGACTAGCCAACACTAGCTGGAGTATGATCCACCACTTTGCTTTCCCCCCTATAAAATAGGACTGTGGATTTTCATTTTTATCCTCACACTTTCTACCTTCATCCAAATGCATTTGGGAGCAGAATCCAGAAATTGCAGCTATTCCCCAGGCATCTCAGAGCACAGCCATTTGTTGATGTTTCTGCATTAACCCCAGCTATGTGTTCATTCCCTTTTGAAAGGATAATTTAACTCCTACTGCTGTTCAAAAATATAGCTGGGTGCACCAAGTCAGACACATGCCAGTGTCAAATCTAGAAGAACCACCCACTGATCAAAAAGACACAAGTAATTCCTTTCTCCTAGGGCATTTTAATGCAACCCTTTCATGTTTAATGTTTAACGTGAGTGGAATAATAGTTTGTCTCTTGCTATCCCCCATTAACACAGATCAGAGGCACCAGATGCTTACAGCCAACTTACTACTTCCCAACTGGTCACCCAACCAATAGGTCCAACACTGGAAAAAACCTGTACAATTGGAAGCCTCTCCTCTCACACCATTTCTAACAGGCACTAGGTAAGCATGGATGCAAGCCCCTCCTCAGACTGCATTATTCTGCAATTCCAGCATAATTCATCCCTCATAGCAACCTGAGAAATCTGATAACAATTTTTACCATTACAGATTGACTGATTCTCCCTAAAGGTAAGCTGAAAACAGGTGATTCTGTCATGTTAAGCATTGACATTATAATCTTTTTTTTTGGAAAAAACCCCAAAAACACCGGATAAGGAAAACTAAGAATTTTTGTATTAAAGGCTTTGAAATAGAACATATTTGCGATACATTTTATGCCTGAAGTGGAACTCTTCTCAAAATCAGCAGTATCCATTACATCTTCTCTCATCTGGAAGATCAAGCTGCCCACAGACAAAGGCCCTGGAAGAATCAGTTTTGCACAAAAACTCTGCTTAAGCTGACCAAGGAGGTGGACAAAGAGACAATAATTAGTGATTTATGGATTTTCATCTCTTTCTCCATGCTCATAACCAGCTTGCAGCAGGGAAGCATTACTCATCAGCTCCAAGGAAGCCAATTGTCTATGGCTGGCAAGTGAAGAGGGATTTGCCAGATAGTACCAATGAGCTGGTCTTGGGGTTGAAACAGCTTTTGGAAGACAGAGGAGGCAACCATGTGTGCTGATAAAGCCAACAAACTTGGAACCAAGGCCTTTTGTTTTATTTCCTCTGATGCCAAGGAGAGGAGCGTGCCTGGGTCTGCACAGAGTGTTCCCACTGAACAATGTCAGACACACGCCAGTTTGGAGGTCTGCCAGTCTAGGGCCACCTCAGTGAACTCATATGGCGAGGCAGAAGGAACACACAAAGACCAGACCAAGGTTATCACAGCCTTCCCAGAGAAGGCCAAAGCAACCATTTGTCATCATTATGTTCATTCTCTATTCTTATTTTTGTGCTCCCTGGAAAATAAAGTAATGCTTACTAAGAAATAAAAAGAGGGGAGGAACAACCTGAATACCTGAGACTGGCTAAACTGATGGAGAAGATGATGAATAACCAGCATGGCTGGCAGAACTCCTATTCTTCCTTTATGAATGTTACACAACCCACAGCTTAAAATATCAGAGCCCTGATTTATTACTTGCCATGGTGTAAACAGGTTTTGATTGCTTGGCACCTCTCTTCTGTCAAAAAAAATTGAAGAAAGCATCCACCCATGGTGGTTTTCTGTGCATGTTCTGTATAGCTGAGACTCACTTTTGCAGACTCAACTTTAAGCAGACTTCTCAGCATGTACCCTGCTGGACTGGGACTCATGTCAGTCCAGTGGAGTCTCTACACCTCCTACCAAAATACATTTGCATGTGAAAGGCTGGAATGAGGGCATATAAACAGTAAAGAAGCTGAAACCAGTGAAAAGCAGATAAAAACAGTGGAAAAAGATGGGAAAATAAGAAGACAGAAATTATACTATTTTACCTTTCTGTGATATTTTTCCATCAATGATCCTATGTTCGCAGCATTTTGCACTCCTTAGCAGAGAAATTCCCTGGTCAGATTTGCCCCTTCACTGTAGTCTTACATAAGGTAGGAAAGTAAGAGCCCAGCACCACACAGCCTGCAGCTAAAATGTGCCAGGGTCAAAGATCAGGGACAGTCCTGGTCTGCACAGGAGGGTAATCTTGAATGCACACCTTAAAACACAGCTCCTGATTGTACCTTCAGATCCAGCTGTTATCCTCACTCCCACCACTGAGTCTGGTGCCTGGGAACCAGGCAGGAGCGGATGAATGGTCATCCTTGCCTCTTTCAGATGGCACAGCTTTCACAGCAAATATTCTGCCTCTGCCTTGCATCCATCATGCTGCTGGCTGAGCCTTCATCACAAACAATGATTGCCTTGGCTCCACAGATCTGCTCCTGTAATGCCAGCACTGAGCAATCACTGAAGGACACAGTAATTCCAAAAAATCAGAATCCAACCTGGAGTGACACGGGAGAATGAACCTATTCATGTTGCATCCTGCTATGTACCACTGCAGTCAACCCTCCCCAAGCGTGAGTTAGGGTGTCAGAATGTGTCCCATGAAACAAACCAACCAATTTGGACTATTTAAGCAAAGTTTTCCCACTGGGGACATAACGTCTGCAGACTGTCCCTAAGGAGAGCTGATTCTCAGCCTTGGGAAATGAGAGCAGGCACAGAAAATGGTGCACTCAGATACTTCTAGTCCCATAAAATGACAGAGTTGCGATCATCAGCCCACACAGGAGGAGGGTGGCAGTGCCAGGTTAATGCAAAACCAAGGAAAGGCAAACAGAGTGGGCATGGAGCACCTGTGGAGGCGTGTGCATTAATTGTGTTATCCTGTGCCTGATCATTTACGCCAGCAGCCTTTGATTAGCTGCTTCCTTGTTGACACTAGGTCTGGTTGAGCTGTTAAAGAACAGCAGAGGACACTGGAGAGTCTTCATTGTAATTGCTGAATTGAGAGCAAACAAGGAAGCTAAAATTAATCACTTGCACATAAATTGCCATCATGGTGCACAACACACACCACAAACCTGCTCCCTTACCCTACAGGGAGAGCCTCAAATGCTGCCCTACCCCAAAAAGGAGATGCAGAATAGCAGGTGCAGGAGCTACAGTCAGTCTGTGTAGGTAAAACAGCCTCAGCAGGACTGTGAAATGGTGGGGTGTGAGCTCCTGTCTCAAGAGATCACCTGAGGGAAGCAATATGGAGCAGGCAATAAGGCAAGCTCTCAGCCCGGCTCTTACACTAACTTCTGACCTTGTCCCCTTGGTGGTTTTACTTCTCTTCTAGTCTGATCTCTTCAGCATTCTCCTCCTGTCCATTTTCCTCCTGGAAACACATCTCACTTTCTGAGGATCAGCAAAGGAGACTGTGCAAAGATTACAAACACTTCATTATCTTTGTTTCTGTTTGAGAGGGAAGTTTGAAAGAGCTGATCATTCACTCAGGTCAGAAGAACTGCTCAGTTCTAAGTTACTCCCCAGTAGTAAAACCCATCTACTTTTGGGTACACAGCCTTGCAGTCAATCATGGAAATACTAAAGGAGGGAGAAATTTCCTCTTCTACCACTGTGAGTTTGCCTCTGGCAACTCCACTCTGCTACTTCTGATGGATATTAGGAGTCAACATGATAAAAAGATAGCAAGAGTTTGATTAGAAACATTATCTTTTCAAGATTCCCACAAAATTCTTAGCTTGTATGGAGAACCAAGGTCTTTCTAGAGGTGAGAGTAAAACCAAAAGAAATGCAGCACAAAGTGCTCTGGGGGATACATCTCGTGATGAAGCCAGAGCTGCCACACCAGGAACAGCACCCTCATGTCCGTGGAACAGGTGAGTACTAATTCTCCTATGCCTCCAGCTCCTGAAGGGCAACTGCCCAGCTTCATTTTCACTGATGCTGAGGAATCTCTGGCAATGAACCTTGTGTAAAAACTACATTCCTGCTTTAGAAACTAACACAATCTAACAAATCTCCGCTCCACTGTTAAAAACCTGTCAGCTGAAGCCCCAGGGGAGTAGCTACCCTGGGACCCCAGTGCTCAAGTGAATCTTCAGCCATCTGGTCTTCCCAAAGTCCTTAAAACACAGCTGCCAAACGTTTTGGGGCTTTACAATCACTGTGCAGTCCATGAAAACCAGATATGAAAGAGCAATTTAGGGAAAATTGATTTTAAACTGCCGCCTACATTCCCTCCTGCTGGATGTACTCAGACACAACCCACTGGTGGCTCATCTCTGTAGAGGTGAAGTTGGGTTTTTTTAATTATTCATAAAAAAATCTGCCTGGAAGGCTTTGACATATAAACTGTGATCAGCTTGAAGCATCACAGTACAATACTTGATAAAAAAAAAAAAAGTGCAAAACCTCATTTCTCATTGCCATCTTCTGGCCAGAGCAGTGTAGTGTATTCTCTTGCTAAAACAAGCTGCAGTGTAGGGCACAGACATGCAAGATGCAATGCACAAGTGCAACCCTGACTTAGCTGCAGTATGTGCTACTGTTCAGGAAGGGTGTGAAAGCAGCTGTCTGGGGTTCACCATCCAGCTGGAACAGCTGCTCAAAAAGTGATTCTGTGAAAAATTATACGTTTGAAGGTATTTGAAAGCAAATCTCACTGAAACCTTTCTCTTAAATGACATTTATCCATCAAGTTCTTTCTCAGACTCTAGTTATATTAGATTGGTTATCAATCATTTCAGCACTCTCATCATGCTTAGAAGAAAAATACCCTTTAAAAATCACTCTGTAGTTAATCTAATCTCTTCCAAACCAGTATTCTCCAGCAAACTCTAATCTTCAGGGCTTGGCTAGTACATCTATATTCAATGAACAATACTTGCAATAACAGACCATGTATTTCTGATCCAGAGGCCAAAACAGACTTGGCACATAAGCACCACACATCTTGCAGTGGTCTGATGATGCACCTATGGCCCCACTGTTCAGAGCTACAGTCCCAGTCAGCTTGTTAGTTTATGTTTATACACCAAATAGACACAGATAAGAGATGGTGTGGAGGAGACTGATCGCTATTAATCTGATCCTGACAACTGCATGGAAAGTGACTCTCCATGTCCTTAGTTCTTCCTGCCTTTGTAATCACCTGCACAAATGAAAGATTCTTTGTCTTAGCTGAGAACAGTTTTCTCTGCATCACTGTGGAAGAGCACTGCTCATAATCAGCTTTCCCAGTATTTTCCCATCTTGAATACATCATCCCAAGCTGCTTCACCTAAAGGCCATTTAAAATACACACATCAATTCCTCTGGATTTCCAGATAAAGAGTCAGCCCACAGAGCTTTTGTCCAGCTCTCCTTGCAGACTGGAGGACAAAGGAGATGCCTGGATGCCCTCTGCTTGCCTGCACCCTTGTAGGGGAGCACCTGCCCTGTGGCCATGAGTCACACCCCAATGGAGAAGCAGTTGTATATTTACACGTGACACACCTCTTGAATTGATAAGAATTTTGACAATTTTTGACCAATCCCTAAGCTCTGCTGTCTTTCGCCTTTAGTTAAACAAGTTGGAGGATTTAACTGGGAATTTAAAACAGAATAACAAGAAAAGAGCAAACTACATAAATAAGTTTAATGAAAGGGAATAAAATATAGCAGGATAAAGGAAGAAAACCACAGACATCATAGCAGTAGGTATTTGCAATAACCGAGTTCCCTACTCCTCTTGCAGAAATACACCGGAGTAAAGGAGTGGTACAGAGCCAGAGCTGCTCCAGGTGCTCTGGGAGGGTCTGTAATTCCTCCCCAGAACATCACAACACTGGAATTCTGCTCATGCTTTCCCAGACATTCTTCACACTGCCCATTTTCCCTGTGCTCTCTGCAGATGTTGCAAGACAGCCCTTCCTGTGGGGCATCAGCACAAGCTGGCAGTGAGGGGGCTGCTCATGCAGGTGTTTTCCAGTCCCTGTGTTGTTCATTGTGTGCTACTGTGACAGGGCTGACAATCTTCAATAGTCTCAGCCTGGCTGCTCTTTCCCCAGTTCTGTTGCTAAACTGAACTGCAGGCTGTTTCTTTTCACCTCTTGTTTGTAATGGCTTGGTTAAAACCCTGATCTTTTACTCATGGTCTTTTACCATGACATATTTTCAAAGACCCATTTGTTCTCTGAGCCTTGGATTTGAGGACAATATGTTGTATATTTTTGCTTTGCAAACAAGCACCTTCATAAATCCTTACTCCTTTTGGGTTCCCTCTTAATTATTTAAACTGTTCAGTAGACAAAGATGGGGCTTATCTAAATATATAGTCATATTTGTTTATACTCAGTAACTATTTTAGAATACTCTTAGGATGTTGAAACCCAGTCCGATTAGGCCTGTCTCTTAAATCTGTTTATACAGACATCAGTCTTCAATTAAAGTTTTTACCCACTAGTGCCACTGCCTTTCTGGATAAGTAATTGTATCCAAGCTCCATAAAATAAGTACTGGTTAAAACAGAAAACTGCAGCAGTTCCTTCATGAGTATCTCGAGGAAAGGTTGTATCCAGATTTGTTTGAAAGCAACTCCACCTTCAAAGTGGATGATTGATGCCATTGTTACTGGTTAAAGCATTCAAATCACATCTTCACCATCATTATAATATGCTTTTATATATAGCAAAAGCTGGATTGCTTTTTACTTTGAATAAAAAATTTAGACCTTGAATCACTTGCACTAGAGAAAGGGAACAGATGATATCACCTGCATGCTCCTTTTACAAGCTGTACAGCCCATTAGGCCTGAAAGCCAAAAAAACAGTGATAAGGAACATATCTGAGGAGAGCAAGCAGCAGTGGGAGACCCAGCCAAGAATTACGTTATTTTCTACTTACTCTCTGAGCAAATGTAGTACTTTTTTCTTGTTCAACTCTGCCAATCTAAGCTAGTTAATGGATCATTCACAGTGAAAACATAATTAGCAACAATTAATAAAGGAGAAATGGCTTGCATAACAGCCTACACAGGACATCTTGCCAGGAGACTACTCACAAAACACCAGTTATTAACACCATAATTATGACTATCTGCTGCCTGCATTGTATTTGCAGGTTTAAGCTCCACTGCATGAGCTGTGTACAAAATTACTGTGAGACCAAACTCCAAGCACTTAATAAATAGGTCTAAAATTTTTGGATCTGTCCCACTAGTAGCATTTTGCACCATTGGGTGCTACTACATGTGCTGTGTGAAGAACATATGGAAAAAAATTGCTGTGCCCTGCAGCTGTGCCTGCAGTGGGTGCTGGCAAAATTGCATCACGAAACAGTTGAGGTGGTTGAGATTAATTCAGTGAAACAGCTACAGCTTTGAGGCAGTCCAGGAGGCTTCTCTGAGTTTATGCAAATGAACAACATTTACAGGACAGAAAGGAATCACAAAATTTAGGGTTTCCACCATGTCTTGGCAGCAGCCTGACTCGTATCTGCAGTTTGTGGTTGCAGAGCATTTTACACTGAGGTTGTCAAGCACACAATTCATGGACTGTGTGGAGTCCCTGGATGCATGCAGGTGGCCTGCATTAAGTACCCACATGCTTCACAATTTCAGCTTTCAGACAGTAAAAGACTTTCAAGCAAAAAATAAGGATTAGGCAGGCTGGCCAGAGGGAAAAATAAAACAGAAGTCAGAGGAAGATAAAACAGAAGAACATCAGCAAAGGAAGAGAGAGATAAAGCAGCAGCTCATGAAAAAATGGGCTCGCTCAAAAAGCAACTCAGTCACATATGACAGATTTAGATATTAGTCTATTTGATGCTGAATTAAAGACTGGCACCCCCTGGGATGGCCATGCAAGCACTGCCTGAAGGAGCACACTGAAGAGTGCTATGACCCCCACATGTTACCAGTTACCAAAGCCAGCAGGACACCCTGAAACCCAGGATTCATCCCTCTTCCCTGGAGGACTGCAGCCTTCAGTCTTGTCTACGATCTCACACCACTTTTACCAGCTTATCCTGAACACTCAGACACGACAGTTTGGATTCCAGTCGAGCAACATAAAGTGCATGGTCTGTTGCAGCTGAGGCAAGGGAGATGCTGGCAATGCAGCCCCTATTGTTTGCACAGCAAGGGCTCTGGTTTTGTTTCAAAACACAATAGGTTGATTTGAAGGAATTTTCCCCCTTGAAGTAACTCATTTAAATCACATGACAAAATAGATTTTGAAACAAAAACTAGTTTTTCAAACCCCACAGCTCTTTCAAGAACTAGGAACTTGGACAACATGTCCCCAGTACTTGGCACTGGTGAGGCCACACCTTGAGTTCAGTGTCCAGTTCTGAGCCTCTCAATTCAGGAAGGACATTGAGGTGCTGGAGCGAGGCCAGAGAAGGGCAACTGGAGCTGGTGAAGGGTCAGAGCAAAATCCTATAAGGAGTGGCTGAGGGAGCTGTGGGGTGTTTAGCCTGGAGAAAAGAAGGCTCAGGGGGGATGTTATCACTCTCCACAACTCCCTGACAGGAGGGTGTAGCCAGGTGAGGGTCATGCTCTTCTAACAGGCAGCCAATGACAGGACAAGAGGACAGTCTCAGGCTGCACCAGGGGAAGTTCAGGTTGGACATTAGGAGGAATTTCTTCACAAAAATGGGGATTAAACATTGGGACGGGCTGCCCAGAGAGGTGGTGGAGTCACCATTCCTGGAGGTGTTTAAGAAAAGACTGGCTGTGGCACTCAGTGCCATGGTCCAGTTGACATAATGGTGTTTGATCAAAGGTTGGACTCAATTATCTCAGAGATCATTTCAACCTAATTGATTATGTAAATTCAAATATTTTCAACAAGCAGGACAGTTAAACATTTCCCAGGGCATTCACAGAAGCAATCCTAGTTATTTATTCCCAAGAGTAACCATGTCTATCAGCTAACATACCTCACCCACCTTTACACACTGCCAGTGACAACAGCATCCCCTTTAGAGCAGGGCCTACTATTGGTAAATCCTGAATTCCAGCCCTCTCTGGTATGTGAGCTTATAAAAAGCAAAACAAAAGCAGCCGGAGCTTGGATATTACTCCAGTAAGTATTTACATTGCAGCAGCACCTGGAATCATGACCAAAACCACACAAAGGTAGGTGTTCCACATGCACTGAAAAGATAGTCCTTGACAAAAAGTGTTTACTAACTTGGCATACTCTGGAGTCTTGGTCACGCCTATTCATCTACTACTGACATCTGCAAGGGTCACAGACCTGATACTCCCTGTGCCAAGGCTGGCTGCAGTGAGTGCAGGGTCCTGTCAAGGGCCAAGCTCCTGCACTGCACCCAGCTAAGGAGTGTGCGGAAAAGGCAGTGGCTGAAAACAGCTGCTGCAACTCCTCCTTCTCCAAAGCAAGGTCTGCATGGGGTGCAGGAGCAGCATATTCCTTAATCCCCTTCTGTCAGAATAGAGAAGAAACACTTGAAGTGAAGGCTTATCTCTAATGCACTTACCCACATAACCTGGACAATTCCACAGCTAAAACAATTGATTTAGGAAATTCAGCTACTGCACTGAGATCTTCTGTATTCAAGGTGCCCAGCACTTTTGTAAGGTCTGACTGGCAGCACTGGGGCCTCACCAGCCAGGAGCCCATCCATAACACCCAAACAAGGCAGGCCACAGAAAGCAGCCAGGCTCAGCTGAGTACTCAGATCACTGGAGAGTCCGTGGTGATGAGGCAGGTTTGAAGTCAAACCACAGGTTATATTCAGGTGGATCCACAGCAGCAAGGCACATCCAGAGCCAGGGCAGAAGTCAGTTTGTCCACTGGAGCCTGGATCAGTGGGATTCATAGCCAGGAAAGTGCACGGCCAAACTGCAAACCACCCCAGTCCTGCAGCATAGCTCAAACCAGAGCTCAGTGGCCCAGTCTGAGCCTAAATAGGAGCAGATGAGGAGCAAAGGCTGTGGGTGGAGGTGAGTCTGATCAGGACAATGAAGAGCTATTGGTACAATCTGGGCCCCAACACCTGTGTAGAAGCAGCAACTTAGGGACTGTGATGGCACTGTTCTCAGCAGTGCCACTGGCCACTAGCACACAGTGATGGAATTACTCTGGGATCCTGGGGGGGTTTCTGCAGCCTCCTGTTTGATTGGTGCCCATCCGTTTTAATCCATCCTAGAGAGAGGCTTCTGCAGCTGTGGCTTGAACAATAAACAGTTGCCTCTGTAAGACAAGTGGAAAGCTCAAAGAAATTAATAGAAAGCTCTTTTCCTGTTATTGGAGTGGACTTTGAATCACCATGCAACAGCCCATCAGCACCTATTATGCTGGGAGCCACAGAGACACTGTGTGCTGAAGAAAATCATTCCCACTACTCATCTGGCTGCTGAATTAGAGGTTTATTTTTGCCACTGCTTCCTCTTCAGAGTTCCCATGTCATTAGTTACACCCAGTTGTGCAGTAGCCCCATCCCCAGCACTGCCCCAGCTATGTCTCAGCTGACGACATATGGGAAAACAGCTCTCAGTAATTTTTTTTTCAAAATCATTTACCCAAAAATGTATATATTGTTCTGATTGACTGCAACTGAATTTGTACTTTTCTATGCAAAATGAGATTAGAGGTGGATATTCTGACTTGCTGAGGAAGTGCCAAATGGAGATACACTATCCATTTGGATGAGAAATGGAGAAAGCAACCAAAAGGCATTTCACCTCAAAGATGCAGGGTAAATTATGGACCTAGCTTGCAGAAGATAATTTCCATTGTTTAGTTTTTATTTTCTTATTAAAAGAATCACTGAATATTTTTATTCCAGTATTTCTTGTTTCATCTTGGTAGAAGTTTCTCTGCTCTTTCAGCATACTTACATCACTGACTTTTTAATGCTATAAGGTGCGGGATGATGGCTTTCACTTGACCTTTTTTACTAGCCAAAAAGTCCAAGTCAGAACCCTGTTGTATTTGATGCAATCTAAGCAGTGAACACAATCCAAAAGCTGTAAAAATGAAAAGATATTAAATACATGAAGAAATGGCTGCTAGGAGAAGTCAAAAGGATGGTGATGTTCAGTATATTTTTATTGGTAGACATGAGTGTGGTGCCCAGCAGCCTGAGGGCTGGCAGCTGAACTGCTGGGACCACTGGCTCTCAGGTTGACAGATCCTATTCAATTATATTCCTTTTGCTTGTTGTTTTGTCTGTATAAATCTTCCCAGGGCTGCTTCTTTTTGTTGTATGTACAGAGAGCTCTTAGCAGAGTTTCTTTTATGAACTGAGTTTCTAAGAGAGGTTCCAGTCTGCTCTCTAACCACAGCACCCACTCACACCAGTAGTCTCCACTCTTGCCCATTAGCAAGAGAAAATGTGTGTGAGATCTGCCCAGGGCCCAGGTCAGAGAAGGAAAGCAATACCAGAAGCATTTGGAGAATGAGGACATGGAAAACAGCCATGAACAATTTCCAGAAATGTCTCAGGAGATCATTGCCTTATTCAATGCCTCTCATTTCTGCCAGACTATTTTTGTCTCGGCTCTGAATGTGTCCATCTCAGTAAGTGCAGCTAACTTGGTAATTTTTAACTCATGGCACTAATTGAATTGTTATTGAATGTGATTAATTAGAACTGAAACAAGCCTCTAACAAAGAATTTATCAGATCACTCCACTGACTCACTGCTTCCTAATGGCTTTGAAACTTGCAAATTGGACAAGCTCCTACAATCCTTGGAAGATCCCAGGTATCTGAACTCCACTGCAGCCTGCTGCCTTATAGACATGATGCCCATGTAGGCAGCCTGGCCCTCCTCCACCCAAAAATGAGCCTCTGGGGGATCTGAGGTTTTTTGCTTGCACATTTTCATCTCCAGGAGCATCGAGGCTGGCTCAGCAGACCTCTGCTCAGAGCTGCAGCACTCCAGCCACAGTTACTGAGCTGGAAGAGTGCACAAGCCATAGCAGGATAACAGGAGGATCCTTCAGCCTGTCTGGGCTCCTAGGCTTCAATAGGAACTTAGATCTTTAGTACAGGTAAGGGTTAAATCTCTTTGTGGCACAGAGTGGCAGAGGGTTTAGTTTTACATGCAAATATCTTGGAATGGCTTAGGATACCTCTGGAGATGTGTGTGTGTGTGTCCATGCAGAGAGAGATGCACATTCATCTCAAGTCCAAGACTTTTCATATGTCTTGTGGTATTCTTGACCACAATGGTGTCAAATAACACTGATTTCCCAGCCTGATTGTTCCTGAAATGAAATGTAGTTTTAATTAGATTTGACCTTGGTTTTTTTTGTTTCCTTGGCCATATCTTCCTTTATTTCCCATGGGAGCAAGCAAGGAATACCTCACTTCAGAGGTCCCTGGGCAGGAAAGCTGCTGTTCTTGTGTTAACTAGAAATCCTTTGTAATGGGTATCAAAGAAAGGAGCATTTTGATTCCAGGAGCTGCACATCTTTCAGAGCATGGACCCAGGACACAGGCTCTGCCTGGACAGATCAAGATGATGCTTTTGATCTTGTTCATGTGCCTTCTGCTGAGCATGTTTTGTACAGGAGAAGAGCATGAAGACAGCCAGACAGCCAGAGGGGAGGTTTTAACTGAACTGCTTGTCAACCAAAATATCATTTTTCTCTAAATGGAAAAGCAGTGTAGCAAAGCCAAAAATAGAATGATGTTTTTCTAAACCATTGAAGAACTTTTACATTCAATGTTTTAATTTTTTATTTCCAAATAGTCTTTCAAAATTAAATAATAATTGGTTTTTTACTTCTTTCAAGTGAAGCCACATTTGGTTTAAGTCTGGAACTCAAAATATGCTGAAATCATGACTTCTCCTGGAATGTTCAATTCTGCTGTGGGACAGCTTCAGGCCAAAATCAGTCAAAAACTGAGTGACTTTTCAACTGTTTGATGATGAAAGTCAAACAAACTGTGAGAAATTATCATTCCCTGGAAATTATTTCAAGCATTGAGGTACCTCTTCTGCATGCATAAAACTGAGCTTCTCTTAGATGGTTGCATGAACCTGAGGCTTCAAACAAACTTATGGCAAGTCTTCCAGCTTCTCTGAATGTAGATGAAAGAACTCAAGTCCTGGCTCAAGCAACCCCTCATCAAAGTTTATTAAGCTACCTCCAAAATATGCCCAGGGAATTACTAACTGACAGAGAATGATGACAGTTTGGAAATTTAAAAACAACAAAAAGGAAAACAAAACAAAACACGAAAGCATGTCAAAGCTTTTCTGTTGCTCTGTTTAGTGCCCAAGCAAGACACTAAATCCAGATGCATTTCACCCTGGGCCCAGCCATGAAGTGCTGGGTGGGTGGTGCATGGAAGCTTTGGACAGCAGACCCAAGTGCCCACCTGTTCTCCTTGGCAGAGTACATGCTGCTTAGGAATCCTGAGAGAAAAGAGATGCAGCCTGGCATCAGCTCAGCTCAAGTATTATTTTAAAAGACGAGGTATAAAATGCTTAGACAATTGGACTGAAAAACAAACAGAAGTATGCTGATAGCTATTTACACTAGATTTAGAGTTCCCTTTTCTGTGATGTCTCAACTTACAAAAAATACACATATTTAATTCTGATTTTCCAAGGCCTTCGTGTATTCATCGTGGCAATGTGCTTTGGCACCTGAGTCCAAACGAAAAGAAATGAGGACAGAACAAATATATGCTAAGAAAGTTCAGTCCTACCCACTTATTTGAGCTAATTGTCTCCTCTGTACATGCTCAGCAAACAAAAGGTGATCCAAATCAGTTGTCCTCTCTGATTTGCCTGGGGGACATAGAGCAGGTAGACCATGTCACCTGGGGGGTGAGTTCATCATTGTTTCTTCTGCCAGCTCACCAAAAGTCCTGTTTTAGAAGCTTTGGGCTCATGTGTGGAACCAACAGCGGGGGGGGAAAAAAAGGATCAAATTGTCAAGTTTGGAATTAAAAACTCCCTCTCATTCTTTCAGCAGTGGTAACTTCAGTGAATGTTGTGGAGCAACTTGTAACAAAAGCTGGCAGCAGTATTTGAGCAGTCTTCAATTTTCTCTGGGCCCCCATCTGTACACATGGAATACCAGCATTTTTCTGGCTCGAAGTTTTGAGACAGTAAGTAGGCTAAGCTTACACATCTTAAAGGGAAAGTCTTGGACGGATGATAAGGGCAGGTGTTGGACTTTTGGTTTGGATTTTTCATCACTTCACCTGCTACAAGCTGCCCCCCCCAACTCTGCCTCCTTCAAAGGTGACTGATGTAAAATCCCCCTTTGGGAGCCAGAGAAGGGATTTCTCCTGTGATATTTGACTTAAGGGAAAATGGAATAATTGTTCCCACTCATTCCCCTTATAATTCTCCGGTACAACCAGTAAAAAGTTGAATGGGAAATGGCAGCTAATTGTGGATGGATTACAGGAAATTAAATGCCAACACAGCACCTTTGACAGCAGCAGTGCCTAACATGGCTGAATTGATTGCCCTAACACAGGAATAATCTCATCCAATTTTAGCCATCACTGGTGTTAAAGATGTGTTCTTTATGGCCCCACTTCAGGAAAATGACCAAGAATGTTTTGCTTTTATCTAGCAGCAAAACAATTGGGAAGTTAATGGTGTCCCAGACTTCTCCATTATTGCTGCTCTAGAGGCTTTGTGCCAGCCAAGATGAGATATTGTCACTGCTGCTCCACTGTAGATACAGCACTCTTCAAACCAGCTTGTGACAGCCCTGCCAGCAGCACAGATGTGCCACAGGAGCTCGGGACCCTGCCCTGGACTGGGGACGGATGCTGAGGCAACCAGTCCTCACTGTCATCTCCACATTGGCATTGCCACCCTAACAAGTGTGAATCTACCCATCTCTGGATGTGAGCCTCACAGGTTTTGGGGGTGTTTAATTTTGCAACTCCCTGTCAAGAGCTCCAGCTCTCTTCTAACATCACAAGATGCAACTTCTGTCCAGCGTGGCCAAGACATGTCTTTAGTTTCAATGTGTTTTGAGCAGGTATCGGAACATTTGCTTACTACCAAATACTTAAATTCCTTTTTTCCTTTCCATCCAACAAATATTTCTCCAAGCCAAACACAAAGAGTTATACTGTATACAGTCTTTGAAAAGTACACTTCATTTTCAAGGAGCTGGCTTCAAGGAGGGCAGCCTACTTGTAGGTATTTTGAAGTACCAAAAGAAAAGAAAAAAGATAATGCAACAGCAGAGAACTGAAGCATGACTTTTCTGATGTTTGGAGGTTTTTTTCTGTGCCAGCAAATATTCAATATTGTGGAGGATTTGTCTGCAAAGTCATTCTTTGCCCTCCTTCCCTTTCTTTCCATTTCACCCCCGCCCCCTCAGATCCAGTAATTCTTTACTCTCATGATAGTTCACAAAATGCCTCATTTGCAAAATAAAGTATGACC
>VZTH01005337.1:83120-171608 GCA_013397815.1 Aleadryas rufinucha
GGAACATTTGCTTACTACCAAATACTTAAATTCCTTTTTTCCTTTCCATCCAACAAATATTTCTCCAAGCCAAACACAAAGAGTTATACTGTATACAGTCTTTGAAAAGTACACTTCATTTTCAAGGAGCTGGCTTCAAGGAGGGCAGCCTACTTGTAGGTATTTTGAAGTACCAAAAGAAAAGAAAAAAGATAATGCAACAGCAGAGAACTGAAGCATGACTTTTCTGATGTTTGGAGGTTTTTTTCTGTGCCAGCAAATATTCAATAGTGTGGAGGATTTGTCTGCAAAGTCATTCTTTGCCCTCCTTCCCTTTCTTTCCATTTCACCCCCGCCCCCTCAGATCCAGTAATTCTTTACTCTCATGATAGTTCACAAAATGCCTCATTTGCAAAATAAAGTATGACCAGCACCTGTTAGGTAAAGGAAATCATGGCCAGCACAGTGCTGTAACCTCTTCACAGGATAAAAATAGACCAGCGAGGTGCTCAGGTGGGAAATCACCCAGGCTGCAGAAGCTGGTGGTGTTGCAAGATGTATTTCTCCTTTCAGTCAATTATAAACCCCTGTGTTTGCAGAAGTGATACATAAGCTGCAAACACGGGGGCCGTGACTATTCATATTCACTGAGTCGCTTATTTTTGCTAAGTTCAAATACGCCCTTAAATCCCAAAGCCCTACACTGAGTTTCAAAGTCTGTGTTTGTAAGAATTTTCCACATACAGATCTCATGTCTGTGCGGACAGTTGGCTGATTAATTCTCTCTCTATCAGTTTTCCTTCCATGAAATCTGTGTCCACAAAGGCCTGGTAAAACAGTGGCCAAGAAGAGGGCAAGGCTTCTACCGAGGTGGTCTGGAAAAGGATAGATCCCCAAATTCAGACATCTGCTAAAGGGCAACTGCAGTTACATGCATTGGCCTCTGCAGATTACACCAGAGAGGATGTAACACATAAAACTCCCCCATAAATGAGTGTCTTGGGTGCTGATGACACAGCATTTCAGTGTATGAGGCCTCACAGAGGTAAAAATTAAATAGAACAAAGTAAATTCAATAGGTTATAATTTTGTCAGAGTTGTTACTCCTTTACATTTTAATTGTTTGCAATTTCCTTAAAAGTCCTGCAAAAAGAATGTTTAAACTCTTGGGTTATTGAAGAAGTAACATATCTTAATAGAAAGAAACTTTCAGCCAAAGGTGTGTTTGGCAAAAGATCAGGACTGTTGTTGTTTTACAAACCCCTTTTTATTTTCCCAACTACAAAATATTTATAATAAGAAATGTATTGCAGATCTAGCCATCAAATCTGGTCCTGATTTACAGCACCATCACGAACCTCCTCCTAAATATTCATGGTAACTGCATTGCTTATGGGTAAGAAAATTACAGTTTGAGTGATTCTCTCATTACTCGAATGTGGGTAGCAGCAGGTGGGGATGTTAGCACCGGTGTGCAAGTGTCTGTGAGAGAGAGAAAGATAAAGAAACTTGCTTTCAGTAGTTTTATGGAAAGCCCCATGGAACAAACCAATAAACCTTTGACAATCTGCCACTGCAAGCTTAGAGATCCTGTCAATACTTGAACAAAATTATCCAGCAGCTCACTTCTGGGGGATGTTTAATCCTTGGAAATAACAAGGTGGCAGAGGTAGCCTCTGCTTTTTGCCCTCCACATCCTCTAACTCAGCTTGGAGCAGGACACCTTGCTGGACAGTCACTGTGCATCCACCCGCCTGCACAGCAGCTTTGAGAGGATCAGGTGTGTGTCAGATTATCTCACTTGCTTTCCATTCTCTCCTGCTCAGAAGAATAAGTCTCAGTCGACTTGATTTCATTTCTTTGTCCCCAGAAAAAAACCAAAGGGTGCACTCAGGTGAGAGAGTGGGGTGCACAGACATCTGAGTGCAATGGTGAGGAACTTAATCCCACTCCCACCAGTGCAGCCTCCCCCATGCTGCTCCCTCTGCCCCTCTAACACTGCAGTTACTGCACCTCAGGAGGCTCTGATGAATGAGGGATTTATTTAGAGTCACCTGAAAGGGCAGCAGAGACGAAGGTGTGGGAGGTGATGGGATGTGGGGATTTGCACCTGTGTGATGATCAGTGGGTCTTTGTCCCCAAGGCTGAAGAACAAACCATCATCAGTGCTGGGATGCTGGTGCTGCGGGTGGGCAGGATCACACCCGAAAGGATGGATAACTTGATGACAAATGGGTTTCTAGACATGTGGAAAGTGTTGTGGCATAGAATTTTGTACAATTCAGGGCTGCTCTTGAAGTCCCATAGCACATACAGGTCCATCAGAAGAATCACAGATTTCCTCCTTTTCCAATGGGGGTTTCCCAGCCCCAATAATTTACTGTATTGTAGAAATAAGAATTTTATCTACATGGAAATAAAAAAGGAACACTGATATTTTGAACAATTCCCATCTGTGACAACAGAAAAAGTTGCATTTCACACAGCTTGCAGGTAGACAGGTAACACACAACACAGCTGTGTTATTTAATTTTGTACACTTACTTAATGGTTGTGCTAGAAGAGCTTAGACATGAAGCCTTCAAATTCACCGAATATCATCTATGGATTTTCCAAGACTACATTTGCATTGGCAAATAGGGTAAACTAAGTGGGGCAGAGCCAAGGACCAGCAAGATTTTTGCTGAGGACTTGACATCCACAGTAAATGCATTTCATGGTTTTATTGTTAGGGGCTTTTCTGTTTGTTTTTTTTTTTTTTTTCCTCTTTTTTAATTCTTGCCATCCACAGCCTGGTTCTCAGCAGTGCCTGGAATGGATTAGGGGACCACACATTCCAGACAAGTTTCTTTCAAAGGGACAGTAATTCAAGCATCCTTAAGATGGCACCACAATGCAAACCAAACTCCTTTTACAGGGAGCTCCTGATCTGAACTGAAACACTAACGCAGACACACACTCAGGGCTTCACCGTGGTCTTAATCAATGGATCTGTAATCTCAACTGATACTTGGGAAGGAAAACACAGTTAGTAGTCCTCAAGTATTTATATTCTCTGGGATCACACCAGATGAGGCACTGTGGTTAATAAAGTTATCAATTTATGTGTTTTATCAAGTCTTCAGTGACATATAAAGCTAATGTTAAAAACTTCCCATCTTAAAGGGAGTGGGGAAAAAAAGGGGGGGGGGGCAAGAGGACTGAGAAAATTAAAAAAATAAATAAACAAGAAATTAAGCATGAGATAAGATCAACACTGCTATTCATTTGTCCTAAGTGTGTGAGATAAATTAAAGAATAGAGATCTCTATCTGGGCAAAATGTGCATCCAGTACCCTTCTTCCCCTCCACTGAAGTAGGAAATAAGTAGCTTATGACCAGCTGGGACAATCTCTACTGAATGGCTTTGAGGCAATAAATCACAGAAGCTGGTTTGTCCACATTTCTTTCTTTTCTTCAGACTGTTTGGCTAAATCTCCCACGGAGAAAGTTACGCCATGCAGGGGATTCAGCAAAATGCATGAAAAATGTACTCATGTCACCTACAAATTCCTCAGCTCTGGCCAAAGTCCAGTTGTGGTTTTAATAAAAGACAATGCCTTACTGCTCTGCTTCCCTGAATCCTACAAGGGCAGCTGTTTAAACATTTATCATTAAATGTTTCAAAAAAGAGAGCTCACTGTAGCACAATGATGCTATTTGAGCCTTCACGTTTGTTTCCGGGACCTACGGAACACGTGTGGATTTGGGTGGGGTCATCCCACAGCCCCACAGTTGGCTTACTCTGCTCACATTCATGCCAAATACCTCACTGATGTCTTTTTCTGTATGCTCCTGATTCTTCACAAATTCGGTTCAGCAGATCCAAAGCTGGGGCAAAGACTCAGCATGTTGGGAAAAGGCCTCCTTACAGCTGCATCAGGGAGGAATTGAGCCAGAGGAAAGCTGGCTTGCTTTCTCCCGCTGCTTCCAACTGTTCTTCACGTCTGTTCTCTGCAAGTCAATTCTCAGATTGATTTGTTCCTGTCTGAGGATGCTGTGGATGCAACAGATCTATGTGAGACTGAGGAGGATAGAGAAACTTCCTGAAAAAGAAATGTATAGAGTTGCTAAAGACAGAGAAACTCCTTCTGGCTCTGACCCTTCCTAAACAGCAAATAGCTGCATTTGGGAGATTCATATGTCCTTGCTAAGCTCTTACATGTTTTTCCATGGATTGCTTTGGTCACTGGTAGATACAGCACATTGGGATAGCTGGCTGTTTGGACTGAGGTGGTACAGCCACCCCTGTGTCCACAGAAGACCCTTACATGGGGTACCTCACAGGGGCCTTCTCCTGTGGACAAACAGGTTCCTAAAGGGACAAAAGTCAGCTCATTCCACAGCAGGATACCAAGAGCCACTGTTTCAATGACCTTCCAACCTGAAATAGTCATGAATCAATGACCTAAAAGCGTAAAACTCTTATTACCACTTTCAGAGGTCCTGTGGGGCTGTGGATCTCCTCCGTGTTTGGAAACATGGTTTCAGGAAAACTTTAGTTTCCCCTGAGGAACGGGGTTATTAAATACCAGTGTGGACTTCATGGCAGTTGTTTGAGGCTCCCAGGTTGCCTGTGGTGTTGTGGTGCAGCAGGAGACAGCAGCATGGTCAGCCAGCCTGCATCCAGTGCTAATCTGAGCCTCTGTTTGCCTTGCAACAGCCAAATTTCTTCATCCGGGGTGGCTGAAATGAGGCAGCTAATGCTATACTTAATGACCTATTTAATGGCCCATTTTCCAGAAGTGATGAGAACTTACAATTATCCCTGTGCTCACTGTGAGCTGGGGCTGCTTTGCAAACAAAAAGTCAAGACTAGGCATTCAGCCACCCCACTTTAAATGGGTAAAAGTAAAAAAACCTCGAGTCTTAGATCCTTGTCCTTCCTGCAGTAACATCAAACATAGATACATCAAAATAAAAGACATCCTCCCACTGACTTTCATGGACTCTGAGTGTGACCTGGGAGAACTGGTCTTTCCCAGAAGCACAGTAGCTCCAGCCAGTGGCTCAGCAGCTTCTGCATGATCTGGCCCCAGTCTGCATGGTGTGTGCTGCTCACAGCTAGTTCACCAGTCTCTGCTGAGAGCACTACTTGGAGCGGGGTGCCCACTGGTGCAAATCTGGGATTCTGTTGACTGGAAAGTCCTGGCTTTTCCAACCTCCTTGGGATTGCCATAGACCTCCCTGACCATTACCTCCTCTCTGCTCATTTCAGGGTAATAGAAGATCTCAGCTAAATGGCTCAGTGTAGGACATGTCAACAACTCAAAAAACAATTATCATTTCCGAACAGCCAGGCCTGAGCATGGGCTTTGTTGATTTTGGCTCAGAATTGGGAACATTGTCTCACGTGAGGTGCTGTTTATGAGCTTGCCATCCCATCTATGGACTGAAAAGCCTTTTCTGCACAGCAAAAAACAGGCTGGCACTCTGGAAAGGGAAACCCTGCCACTCATATGGAATCCCTTGTCAGCTCAGGGCTGGCTTTTTCCACGTGGGGCTCAATCCAGCTCTGTGGCACCAGGTGCCATCAGCCCAACTGTACTTGCCGTGTAGGCTGGCCCACAGCAACCTCCAGTCTCCACATGAGCAGGACTTAGTAATTGGCAGAGCATAGTGTGAAGGAGACTGACTGCAGACATGGATTTCAATTTTGGCACTCAAAAACTTCCAGCCAAATTAATTGAAAAACAGGGATTTGGGTCTGTAAGAACAGTGGAAGGTGTTTTTAAGTGTTTCACCCAAATTTGGAACACTTTGGATTGAAGTATGTTCCTGGCAGCAGATCTTGAAGCCCAACATTTTTTTTGAAACACCAAAACATATCTGCTTTTAATTCAGAAGCCTTAATATTCAACAAGATGCTGAAAATCATGAAGTTCAGCAGTACAAGCCTCATGTTTAAAGGGTTGGGGCTTCTTGCTGTATTAACACTTTCCAAAGGCCTTTTAGTGCACACCAACATGAAAACAGCTTACTTTTGGAATAATGTCAACAGATTTTACTCCTACACATGAGGTACTTAAGGCTTCATTGGCATCTCTTGTTATCCTGGCTTAGGTGGATTTTCACATGTTGAGGCTGCAGCCATGCCAGGTTAACTGTTCTGTTGCCCTGGAATTGTCATCTTGTTTTGCTCTCCCAGGGTCTTCTTATGCTCTCTGTCAAATTCTCCCTGGTTAGTGTCACACTAACTTCCAGGGGTGGTTCCTGATCTGCCATGCAAGATGAATGACTTAATCAATGTCCAAACCACTGCATGCATTACAAATTTTCACCCCAGAAGAGAAAAAAATAGCTGAGAACATGGCACAGCTACTTTAACTCACAATGGGCTTGCTGAGGATGAAAAGGTGGCTGCAGCTTTCTGCTTCTGTTATCAGCATGGGGGGACATGGTGTGAAGCAGTCAGGCAGCATGTTCAAGAGACACCAAAGAAGTTGCTCTTTTCACACAATGCCAAGTAAACTTCAGGACTTCAGTGCAAGAGCTCTGTAAATACCTAAGGGCTACTGGGATGCAAAAAGTAATCAGAAATTAAAGAAGAGAACTATGTGTTATCTACAAAGGTCTGAGCTTTGCATCCTGAATTATCTAAGCCACAGTTGGCTGGGAGGACATTCTAGGGAAAATTGATGTATTTTACCCTTGGCATCTCCTAGTAGCAAGATGCATGACTGGATGGATGCTGCACCACAGGGATCTTGACCTTGAAAGATGCTTTTATATAACCAAAACATTATCTTAGATGCCAATACTATGTCCAAAACCAGAAACACATGAGAATTGCATTCTCTGGGCAGACTTGAGTATGTTCCAAACCAGGTAATCAGCAGTCAGGCTGGGACTGTCCAGCTTTGTCCCTGCAGACAGAACCACACCAGAGCCTCGTGAGACAAAGGCAAGAGCCAGGAAGCCTTCCTTGTGGGTTGCAGGTTTGCTTTGTGGAGACCTGCTTTGCCCTCTAGTGACTATTAAGGATAAACCAGGAAATTTTGTACCATCTATTCCCATCAATAAAATTCACATCCAGCTACATCTGCTGGAGACAGAGTGGCTACATCTGCTGGGAGACAAGGAGTGGGGTTGTTCTGACTTTGTTTGGCCCAATTGAGAATATCTCTCTCCTGAGGCAGCCTGTCCCTGCTGTCCATGCAGGATGGAGCAAGGGAAGCAGATGCTATTCTGAAAATTTGAGAACAGACACCCTAAATTTGGAAATGAATGTCCAAGGGATTGGTAAAGGAAAATCCCCCAGGGCTGATGCTATTTCTAGTCTGTACATGCCTTGGAACTGAAAAGAGACTATTTGGGGGGGAAAGGAATGGATGAATAACGGGAGCAAAAATAGTTGCTCCAAATTCCTTTCCAAAGCCATGTTGCCTACAAACTCTTTGCAAACAATCGACAATTCATCAGAACATGAGCTCATATTTTGTGATCTGTGGGGCCATAGACTTTGTGAGATATGATCTGTGTGACTATTAAAAGAGCTCTTTTTTGGAAAAATAACAACACTGATCTTTGTTTAAAGAAGAGCAAGGGAAGAGAGGGATTAGAATAGATATATAGATTTTTCAATTGATGTGCCCTGTGGAAAGCAAACTCTTGGAAACCACTATAGAGAAAACTTTTCCTTTAAACTTAAGAATAAATTCTTATCTTTTCGATGTTGAGGATGCTAGTCTGTCTTTGCTAAATTAGAGAGACTTTTGCTACAACCCAAGATAATCCAAGAATGCAAATGGAGTTAAATTCCTTAGTATCATAGAAATTAAAAGAAATTAAACTTCCATTTGGGAATTCTCATTCAGCCAGTTTTTGTGACTACAAATAGGATTATTATCATGTGATTGAAAAATGCTTTTCCTGTGTATTTATATATAAACTATTTTAAAGAAATTCAAATTCAGTCTAGATTCTTTGATGCTTAGTGCTTTATCAAATAGTCAGACAAGAGAGACATTTTGTGTCCTAATGCTCACTCAACAAAAAAAGCCTGGGGACCATAAATGAATTTTAACAGAAAACTTAAGCCCAGAAATACCCTTGAGCTTTTACGCAAAGGTTGATTAACAGGAATATTTCAGGCAGGCTGGAAGCCATTCTCTCACACCACTGACTAGAGTGAGGAAAAAAACCCCAACACACAAACCACAATAAGAACAAAAAAAAGACAAAGTCTCTCCCAGCTAATTTGTGAATGAAAGACGAGAGACTGCGTTAGACATCCTGCTCAGTCACTGATTTCTAGGCATATTTCATTAGACTATTACAATGCCTACAGTGGTGCCTAAGAGCTCAGTCCTAAGTAGGATTTTTTGCAAAGCTGTGTCATCATCTGGGATACTGTTAGTAGAAGGAAAATGTTAGGCTTGAGTTGTTAAATCACTTGGACATATCACAGGATTTGGAAGAAACTGGGAAAGAAGCAAAGTCTGTAATCATGTTTGAAACCACTGCCTGTCTGTCAGCTCCATGTCCATACTGGGCACCCAGAGCTTCACATTAACGTCTGTGGTTTTTTAAGGATGCTGCCTTTCCTTGTTTTTCTACACCAAAATCACTTTAACAAATGTTTTTCTGTCGGGCTTTTCTAGGCTACAGCTGCCCAAACTCTGCTGGCCCACGTCTATGCTGGGCTCTGCCATGGATTCGGTGGGTTGATTCATGCCAGTAGATGATTAAGAGTGGCCTTACCTGATTTTTAACTTTATTACCCCAAGAATAACCATTATTTGCAATGTCTGCATCCCAAAAGATGGGCTGTTGTGCGAATTCAGTGTTCCTATCTGAGAGCTCCTTCCCCCAGCAGCCACCAGATGGCCTGCAGAGAGGCGAGGTACCTTCGACAGCGTCCTGCTCTTACAGGTTAGTTTGAAACCCGGTTTAAAACCAGTACACCCAGAAGGTATCTGTAACACATGGGCTGCTCTCGTGGGCAAACTGTTTACCTGCATTCACGGCCATCTATAGCACATGCAGATGTCCATCCATGCTTGGCTTTACCATCCCAGAGCACTAAACACTAATGCAGCCAGTCCTTCCAAATCAGATCAGCTGGAAAATGTTGATAGGCTAGAACAATGATTTTGAGGCTTTTAAAAACTACTTCCTGGGTTTTGACCCTTTAGAGACATAGGTGTGGCTACTCCATAACCAAGTGTTCAAGATCTTGCTTCTGATAATAACCAAGTGCTTCAGAGGAAGGAAAACCACAGCAGTAGATGTTTCATAGTCTCTGGCACAGAGTTTGTTACTGCATGTTAGTTTGCTACTGATCTTAGTAGCTCATAACTGATTTAGACCTGGAAAACTAGAATGGAATCATTCGATTTTCATGGATCATAGCTCTTAGCTCTTCTTGACAAGTCTAAGAGGTAGGAAAAGCATAAGGAAAAAGAATGTGTAGTTCTTTTCAGAGCTGATAAAGTCTTGCAGTCCCATGAAGGTTTTCCCAAGAGTAGATAGGTGTTATCAGCACGTACATCCCACCTGATTCTCTGACTCTGAAGGTTTCCATGTGTGCCCTTTTTTTTTTTTTTTTTTTTAAATGAGAGTCCTGAGGCAACATTTAGACCTGGTCATCCAAAAGGAGGGAGTTGGAGGTGCAAGGGAAAGAGAAATAGGCTGGGAAAAAAGATGCTACTGACTTACTGCTTTGTGGGGGAAAAGAGAAAACACATGAAAAAAGCTTGTTAAAACTCAAGGACTCAAAATTAACCCTGTCTTATTTTTCACAAACAAGTAAATTCCAGCAGGACAAATTGTATAACGGAACAGGTTACTCTGAAGGAGCATAGTGAAAGAATGATTTCAAGAAATATCCAGACATTTAAAAACTCCATGTATTCAAGCTGGCAAGGGCTGCTGAAATTCCCCCTGGAGTGCTTATAGAAAGAATTAGCTTAATTAAACATCTGAACCATTAGTGATTGCATTTGAGGAGGCAAAGACAGCAGCAGAGGTCTCAAAGGAATGGAAAAGGGCAAGCAAAATACTTGTCTTAAAAAGAGGGCACAGAGAGACTCTGGGGATTAGCCTTTCCAAGATCCAGGACATATGAGTGGTTACAGAGCATCCCATAATTAGTACTGAATGGATAATGAAACCATAAGGAGCTGGCAGCAGGGGTTTGATGAAAACAAGCATGTCAAAACAACCTGAATTCCTTGAGAGGAATTAGTGACCTGATGGAGGACAGGGAACCAGTGTGGGTGATCCTAACTTGAGATGCTGGCTTTCAATTATTTTTCAGTTATAAGTTAACTGAGGAACTGGGCTGTAACCACTTCCAGCTCATGGCACTGGTACTGAGCAGCTGGGCAGGGAAGTGTTGATATTCCTGTCATTCCTCTGGTACATTTGCATCCCAGTTTCATTGTACTGAGAGCATCTTCTGCTTTCTTACCTGCACAAGCTTATGTCTCACATCCCCACCATGACAGATGAGGCTGGGAGTTTTAGTACAGACCTTTAAAGATCAGCACCCATGAGGCTGTTGCAGATCATAAATGTAGTAAAAAAAAAAACTATATGAGGGTGGAGATAGGACAAAAGGCCACATCTCCTTTGCACTGAATTTTGAGTAATTTTTTTAAAAAGTTAAGGGCTTTATAAACTCCCCATACCTTTATTAGGATTTTAACCAAAAGCCGCCTCAGTTAAATATTTGTTTTAGTAGTAGAGTGCATTTGTGAACTAGATCCAATTTCTGTGCCCAGCCTTGTGGGTGTGTGTCCAGTGTCAGCCAAGGGGTAAGTGTCCTTCCCCTTCTATAGGCTATCGAGATGTTTTCTACAGCAAGCAGAGAGAGAAAATAATTCTAATCTTGAACCAAATTCCAGCTAAAGAGACCTGCTTTGCCTGCCTCCAGCTTTTTGAGGAAAATCTGCCATTCCTTGGAATGGTGCAGCATTTTCTGATCCCCTCTACCAGAATCCCCTTCAAACTGGGAGGCACGAGAAAGCAGCTTGGCATGAGAGCCTGCTTGACAAGACTTGACGTGTAAATTGAACATCCAGGCCTCAAGTTCCTGATTTGATTGAAAAGCCACTGGAATTGCTTCTTGGTGACTTGTGGACTGCAAAACTGGCTGTGTGCTCCTCCAGATAAGGGCTCCTTTGTGCTGTGTTGTGTAACGGCTGCCACGGGGTTGATGCGGGCCAGGCCATAAATATCTTCTGCATAAATATTTTTAGCAAATACTTTCTGCTCTCTTGAAATACACTGGACAGCTTGAAGTGTGTGTATCTGTGTGTGAAGGAGGTGGGGGGAGCTAGCAGAGCTCCCATCGGGAGCAGAGAGCAAATATCACAGCGCTCCTGATGCGCACGATAACGCGGCTGGAGCTGACGCCTCCACCCAGGAGTGCCCAGAGCAAGCATAGATGTCTCCAGAGAGCTGCCTTATCAGACTGGCAAGGTGTGCTGTGCTGTGGCAGAAATATCAATGAGCCCAGTGCCCACAAGAGGTGGATACCAGCACAAGTGCTCTGAGCAGGATGATCCCCAGGCAAGCCCTGAGCTGCCAGCCTATCTGACGGGCCTCCTCCCAGGCATCTCCTGACCTTTCTGATGTGCTTAATGCAGAGGGAACTGCTGGTTGTATTCCCTGTGGGCACAACCTGACTTTTGTTCTGCACCTGAAGGGTCCTGTCTGACTCCATCTGTAGAAAACACCACTAATCTCTATAGATGAGTGCGAACATAGCAAGGGTTAACAGGGAAGCACAGCTCCTAGAAGACTCCAACTACAAGGCGGAAAAACCAATGAGCCCTTCACTCTCATACATGAATCCATACATCAGGAGCCCCAACATCCCTGAAAATGCAGAACAGGACAAAGTAACCTACTCACATTTTCCCCCCACCCCAGAGGCACTTCAGGAAAGTGTGATACACTGGCAGTGTGTCAAACAGCCCCTACTGACTGATGGCTCAGTGGGGAAGGTGCGCGCTGGTACGGATTCCATGTATTTAGAATTACTGATTTGCTGACAGCTTCTGTGCAGAGCAATTCATGAACACAGTGCCAGGCAAGATTCTGTGTACATCTCCTCAGAACCAAACAGGTCAGGAGAGGAGGGGTAGTAAAAAGCTGGGAGGAGGGGATCAAGAGAGGAAAAAAAATGGTCTGGATTGATCCAGACTGGGATTGTCCAGCATAACCTGCACATTGCAACTGCTAGTGCAGGGGAGCTTCATGGACAGGGTTAACTTCACAAAAACTTGGAGAGGGAGCAAGAACACTGAAGACTGTTAAGCTCACTAGTTAAAACATACACTTGGCATGCAATAGGACACAAGGATACGTGAGTGAGCAATCTTGTCTAGTGCACTCTGCAGCTCCTGGGAATCTGGATCCCCAAAACTCAAAGGAGCTTGTTCTGAAATTGGCAGGGAAGCAGCAGCATATTTTCCTTCAGTTTTTCCACAGAGACAACACAGAATTCATATTTCAACTGAACAAACTGAGTTTAATGCATGTAAAAATTTCTCTCTCTGCTATGAAGTCTGCATGTAACCAGGGGCAGGCAATTACCTAGACTAAGGTATCTGGAAGCACTCACATATCCACCTTTCAGAACCTTTTCTCAAGGGAGATAATAAGTCATACTTTACCACAGTGATCCATAGGAGAAGTAATCTCTGTTGACCTTCTGGTAATATATTTCAATGCAGCCCCACTTCTCAGACATTTCTGTGAGGGTTTGCTTGTCTAGCAGTATTCATGAGACACAGTTAATGTGATTAATAAATGTTGACTGGTTATTTAATGGGGTGACCTGAAGGGAGTTGCTTGATGCAGTAAAAGTGCTGTTGCAGGTGAGACTTGTTACAAAGATTATCCCTGCCACCTGCTAGCAATGTTACTGAATTATTTGGTGCTTTCTATCTTTCAAAAATGAAGGAAAATATTAATGTAACTAATCTAATATTAATCCAGTCTGCTCTGCTTTTTTAGACAGGAATGAAAGGTAGCAAGAGCTTCAAACTTCCCCTAGTTATAACAAGAGGGAGGTTGCAGCACATGGTATTTTGAAAGAAAGGCGAAATGCCAACCAGAGAGGAAAGCAACAAAAATCAAATAATGAAGCAGTAAGTCCAATTGAGTGATAAAGGTGACAATGGGGAATGCTGCTAAGGTGTCAGCCAGGCAGCCAGGAATTCTCAATAATAGCCCTAGAGCTTGCTTTTGGGCAATTCTCTCCTTATTCCAGTGTTTCTGTAAAAGCATTGGCTAAACAGAGAATAAGTGTTGTCTTTAGTCTGTGAAATGAGTAGTGGCAGTTTCACTTTGTAGTAGTATAATGGAGAGCTGCTATTTGCCTGCCAAGTACTGTATTTCAAAAAAAAAAAAAAAAAAGAAAGAAAGGAGAAAATAACCCTATCATAAATAAAAGTATAAAAGTACAACTGAAAATGCCAGGGTAAATACATTTTTTTAATTGGAATGATGTGATCTACTTTCCCTGCCACATCTTTACTTGTTCCATATCTTTTCATAAGATCACCTACTAGAGACTAAATATAAGCCACTCACCCAGCTGAAACAGCCGGTGACAGGAGGTGACACCCTGCAGGCTGCTCCGATCTGGCTGCCCCAGCATTTTGCTGGTAACTGGCAGACAGACGTCTGCACTCAGACTTGGACCAGGCTTGCCGATGAAGTCAGTGCTCCGAAGCATCTGTTGTGTTGACCTCTGCACTGGAAGCAGGGCCAAACTGAACTAACTTGGTGTACCTTGAGGAAGTTTGCCATCAGACAGCTGGTATTGCACAAAATAAGAGCAGAGCCCCTTAAGAGAAGGGGTCCCCTGACATCTGTGCAGCACCTGGAACACACTTCCTTACGCATGGAGGATGGACAGGAATGATATGATGGAGACTGAATTATCTGGATACTGATGGAGCAAAGGGGTGTAAGGGCAGGAGATAAGCTGCTGTACTTCAGAGAGGAATAAGTGAGAGAAAGCAAGCAAGCAGGTTGGGAGGGAGCACAGCCAGATGGTGAGTCCCAGCCACCTGCTAAGTCTGTCTCCCTCTAGTAGTCAGGCTGGTGTGCAGAGCAGCTGGAAATATTTGGATGCTGCTTGTGTGCATGGCAATGGCTATCAGGAAGCTTCAGATTAAGACAGGCAAGACAGAGGGGTAGCTAAATTAGAAAAGAAGATGGGAAGCTAAATCATCTTGATCTAGTTTACAAAGTGGTGACCTTGGGTCTCCCTTGGCATAAAATTCACGTAAGAGAAATTGCAAGCAGTTGAGCTGGACTGAGCAAAGCATTAAGTTTGGAGCAAGCTCTGGGCATCTTCCCAATTATGTCTGTGTGTAGGAGCTTGGCAGCAGTGAGAGGTGGCATGTGGGAGAGGTCTGGCTCACTGATAACAACAAAAAGAAACAGAAGTGCAAGGTGTCCCCAGGGAAAAGGGTAACTTAGCCCAGTTACTTAGGTCTTCTTACCTAACCCCCCAAAAAAGCAACAATAAATGCTTAAAATAAGTGATATGAATGGATCCTGCTGACACTGTGGGCATTTATTAAACTGTAGCCATGAAGTCACCAAGGAAAAAAGGAGCATGAAGACAAGCCGGCAGAAAACTGGAACTCACCATTAAGAGAGCAGCCCAGTAAGGGGTCTGATGGTCATTTCAGGAGATGGGTAGTAGCTCCGTGTTGACATAGCCCAGATACCCTCACTTTTCTTCATTCAGGTCCAGCTTGGTGCCAAATGGGCCAAAACTGTTGTTTGGGTCAGGTAGGACTCTGACAGAATTGTGCTGCTGGAGTGGATGAAATCAACCAAAACAGATGTGGGTATTAGGGGGAAATGCCAGATATTTCTTAGCTGGTTTGGGGTAGGTTTTTTTCAGGCACGTAGATCTGAAAGGGATAGTGAGTGAGTTTGAAACGCTGTCTGATGTTAAATGCAGGTAAATGAACATGTGCCAGGGAGGCTGACACTGAATGGAAGCCAGCAGCTGCTCTCTCCTGCATCCCCGAATGGAGCAGATGCTTTCAAGGCAGAGATGTGAAACAAAATGATAGATGTTACTCTTGCTTGCCTCCAGAAAGGAGCATGCAATTAAAATGTAAGCATGAATGGAGCAGAATTTTCTTTCACTGGCAACAGTGTGCATGGAAAGAGTGAGAGCAAAGCAGAAGGCATGGATTGCTGTCTGCAGAGACATCCCCATTCGTGTTGGCAGTGTACAGAGGAGAGAGCTAGTAAGGTATTATCCACAGCCAAGTTCTTGGACCTGATACACAAACATGAGTGCGATTTGAGGAGCTGATACAATCTGATATGCAAACATGTTGATTTTTTTCCAGCAAGCTGTAAGGATACAGTTCAAGGCTTTTCAATTGCTAGAGGGCTGGTTAGGGAGCTCATGGCATCACTGACCTAAATCTTTAATAAATCTTAGCAGACTGGGAAACTGCAAATACTGAGAAGTGAGAATGCTGGGCCAATATGCACAAAAGTGCAATTTTGATAACCAGTGCAGATCTGATGTGTTTATAATGAAAGCTGCTTTCCAAAGGAAAATGCTGTTTTCATTTAAGCTGAAATGTTTTAAAAGGCACTAGTCTTAACAAAGCATGCTGTAAGCAAAACATAAGTGAAATACCAGACTGATTTTGACATTCTCGGTATAGCACATTTTGAGCTTTGTTTAAAAACTTTTCAAAACATGTTTATGTTAAATAAAATATCATTTTAAATGGGAATCACACATTTTCCATTTTCTTGGAAAATTTTTATGTCGTCTTGTGCTGATTTTGTTCCGCTTGAGGACAGGAGAGGAGAAAAAAAAAATCAAAGAAATAGGATTTGCTGTGAATGGAAAACTCAAGTTCTTTGTGAATCTGTATAGCTCGCTGCAGGCTCATTTCCAGATTGGTCAATATGGAACTGCCCACATGTGGAATTTCAAGGTGTCACTGTAAGCAATAGCAACCAGTGAAAATGGCTCAATGGGAGCAGATATTCCCAAATGACCTTTTTTCATCAACAGTACTTCCAGCTTGGCTGGTAACTGTGGGTACATAGATGTGGTAATGTTTTGTAAGCATCACCCTGCACACATTAATAGCAGGCTTTTGCTTCTTCATCCATTAACCTATAGATCTCAGAAGGTAAGAACTCGTTATTGAACAAGTTTCTGATGGGAGTCACTGTCTCAGTGTCTTCATGGCTGATCTGGAGATAAATAAAACATCATTTGCTAATAACCACGGCAGATGGAACAAGGATTGCCTGTCATCGCTATTTCCCGCTTCACCAAGCATGCAACGTGATCTGCCTTGCCTGATGAACTGGCTCCAAGCAAGCACATTGCACTGTAACAAAAAATTCATCTAAGATCTTGACAGTGGAATGCTGGGAGATACCTCAGCCATAGCATCTCCTTGGGAAAGGTGTTGGAGGCAACAAGCAACCAAGTCCAGTTTCCCACTGAGATGCTGTGGGAGGAAGAAGAGGATCAGTGGGAAGCAGTAAATAACTGCAGGTCAGGGACTTCACTTCCTTGTGCAGCCAGGGCAACAGACAGGAGAGACATTTTGCCACCTGTGGTCTGAAAATTATTAATAGCAAAGAAAAGGAAGAAAACCTTCTGGAAAACAATCCCTTCATGGACAATGGATTTTCAGATGATTTGGCAATAGCGTGCAAATACTCCCACAGACAGAAAAATACCTGAAGAATCTCTGTTGCAGCAGAGGAGTAGAACCACCACCCCATCTGGAAGCAAAACCCAGGTTATACAACAATCAGGCATAATATTAAGGCTGAGGCTGATTATTCACTTGAACAAATACTGATGAGTTGGAAAACTCTTTGATGTTTCCAAGCCAAATGACTTTGTGGCAAATACATTTTAGTGAAGTACAAATCATTAGCCTGATTACAGGCATATCAGTGTAAATGTTGTGTCCCCTGATGTCTGGCCATTACTGTGTCTGGCTCTATGAAGAATTCAAGTCATATTCTTCTGTAAACCATGCTGCAGCATCTCTGTGTGTCATTAACATCTTTGCAAAAGGAGCCTGTGTGGTGCATTTATGACATCATTTTAGAGCCATGGCCTTTCCCCAGCATGACCAGTGATGGTATCCAGTGTGAACACCCATGTGAACAACAGTCAAATCCTGGCACCTCTTTCACATGGATTTGGGCAGGCAGCTGCAGGGTCATTCGTGTTTCCCCCTGCTCTGTCCACAGTGTTTTATCGTGTGGATTTCCAGAAGAGCAGCACATTTTCTGGATGCCAGGTGAGGCCAAATGCCTGGGTGGTGAGCAGGGAGCACCTATGCACTCTCATATGGTCTGCCCTCCCCTGCCTGACATGGCTCTGGGTTATACTCCTAGGCTGGGTGTGTCACCCAGGGCAAACACCATCCTAGGGGTGGTGCTGCCCTTCACAGATATTTGGTGCTGAATCAACCATGGAAGAAAAAATATAAATGTGGAGCAAGGATTAAAGGTTTGAAGCATTTTTTCCCTATTTCTGGCATCTGTTGGTTCCTTCACAATCTTGTCATTGTTTGGGAAAATGTCTGCTATAAATACACTTAGATCAGATGCTCTGAGATCAGCATCTAGTGTAAGACATGAGAATAAAAATCTATTTGATGTTAGAAAGAGAGTTTCTTTCAGTTCTTGCAGGTTAGTTATTCATCCAGCATTTCAGATGTGAGGAGCAGCCCATTATTGGAATGTCCAATGGCACTTGCTAGGGAGAGACCTCCTAGGTACCAGACCTTTGCAGTCACTAAAATGAAGACAGGTTGATGCTGAGATGGACAGAGTGACTTTTCTGTGTCCCCTAACTGTTTAGTTACCTGTGTTCAGTGTCTTCCTGACAGCACCAGCCTTCCACAGTTTAAAAACCTCTAGGTAGCAGTGGAAATACTGTACAAATGGCTCTACACATCACGATCTGGTAGCCTTCTACCATTGCATGCCATAGGTAGGATATTCAACATTGTATGAATGTTTTTATATTAGGATATAGTAGAAATTCTGCATATATACTAGCTCTGCTCCTGCTGAACTGATCTTTTGAAAGAACTATGTGGGGTGAGGAACTACAGACCATCTGCACCAGTCAGTGTCAGATGGGACATGAACAGATTTTAGCAGATTTTCAGAGAGCGGAATTCAACTCTGCAAAGAGTTTGTTCTGGTCCTAAAGTAGGACATCAAGATGGGACTTAGGGTATTTCTAACAACTTCCTTAGCATGAGAGACAAACACAATGGAAATTTGTTCTGGGGTTTGTTCCCCATGTCCTTGCTCAGACATCCCTCCAATGAGATGTGCCTTCAGCCTCTGGGACCTTGGCCTTGGGGGGCAGAGTCTCTGCGCACAGTGGAATCCACCATGTCTCAGTATTTGTTATGAGAGCAAACAAGACCCTGGGTCCATTTGATAGGTCAGAAAAGGAGTAGTAAAATTTTACTGGCTCTATTGAAGCATCAGGAAAAGCAATGGTCATTACTAGTTTGCATTTGTTCTTTCATGAAGAGATGACAGTTGGCCCCAAAAGGCTGCATTTGGCCATTCTGTGCATCTGTGAGGAGCTCCAGCTGTTGTTTCCTCTATCTTTGCATTGTTGCAGTCGACCGAGACAATACCACACTCAAATAAGGGCAAAGTCTGTAAATAAAAGCTGTTTAAATGCCAACAAATAACAAATATGTTGACTCTGGAGGCTGATTGATTACAAATTATTTATATTTTGTAGCTGCACTTTTCAGCACTACCAGATTCACTGACAGTACCATCCCACATCTAATTGTAAGCAACAGGAATCATTTAACCATTTCATGGTATTTTGATTACATCTCACAAAGTGTCCTGCAGTGAATCAGCTTGCTTTCCAAATATCTCATTCCCGCTTCTCCTCTGATCACTGAGAATAGCCACGTATGGACAAAGATTTTCTGAGCAATTTACAATGTGTCTGATGGAAATTAGACAGAAATCCATACCTGAAAACTTCTCTAGACTCTGAATTTTTAACTCTTATGAGCTGGTAGGGGTTTATTGCCCTTGTTTTATTTAGATTGACTTAGCACCAGGTTTTTTGGTTTCTATTTCTCAGTCTGTTGCAGCAGGCTATCAGGATTCAGCTCACAGAGACATGTAACAGGAGAGCTGTCAGCTGTGCTTGATCTCAGAAGGAAAGGATCAAAAAAGTCAGGGCAATACTGAGGAAGAAGGTCTGCTGAGGGAAGGAAAGTGATATGTGAATTACAACGGGACTTCAGCACTATTAAAATGAGTGAGATATGGCCCCCTCCTTCCTCACAGCTCCAGCAAGTTCACCTGAGGCCATCTGATAAGGGTCCTGGGGGTTACCAGACCCCATACCCCAAGGGCTCAGATCATATTTTCAAGGCAGAAGAAAAATAATTACTTGTCAACCTGATAGGTAATTACTAAAGACTGACCAGAGTGGTGAAGGAGACCTTTTTTGGTCTCAGGGAAAGAAAACAAATGCAGTGTATTACCAGGTCTGTCATGCCACAGCATCAGCTGAAGGTGAGCAGCTGACTCCCAGGATTAGCACCCTTCCTTGATGGGGAGAGAAATCCTTACACAATGTGGAATGAGACAAATGAAGTTTTCATTGCAGGAGAAGAGTGGGAAACACTGCTGACAGGCAGCTCAATGGACTGATGAAACAGCAGCCCCAGGGAGACTGTTCAAAGGCTCTTTTGGTTATTTAATGAAGTGTGGTTGAGTTTTGACCCCTCAGCTTCAGTGCCAGAGGTTTTCTGTGAGCGTTTGAGGTCTTGCTCCTATCCCTGAGCTCATTGACTACTCAGAGAATTTTTTTAATCATATTTCCCTAGATTTGTAATGGTTTTCTTTCCTGCTGCGTGGAAGGCCACTCAACTGACAGAACAAATTCATCATATGGTGAAGCCAGAATAGGGACCAAGCCCAGGAGCCCACTGCAAGCTCTGAGAACAGGAGACCTCAGCCAGCTTGGGCAAACCATATCCCCCAGCACCGCCTGGTGAACAATGCTCCAGCATTTACTAGTTCCTATGGAACTTTTTACAACAGCAGGGTAAAGAAATCAATTTTATTTAGAGAGAAAGGGCTTGTCTTAAAACTGTTGAGCAAGTTCTTTTAGACCACAGTGGATAACTGCAGTGGCAGGGGCTCCCGTTACCCTCATTAGCAAAGTTTTACCCTTTGCAAAATGCAGGTTTGCTCCCCTTTCTCCAGAGGTTACTGCCAGCAGGATGGTTTCTCCCCGCTCCCTCCCTCCCGGGCCCCAGCTGGGGACCTGCCCTCCCACACCCGACCCCAGCAGCAGCCCTGCCGCAACACAGCCATGGTGTGGGGAAAGCAATGCCAGCTTCAGCTCCACTTTGCAATTTAAATTCAGGAGAATCACCCGGGCAGGAAGCCCCCAGCCGCTGCTCTGTGCACGGCTGCAGGTCCCTGGCTCAGGTCACCAGCAGTGATATTGCTGCAGTCCTCCATGCAGGCATGGGACTGACACTTAATGGCACCGTGCCAGCCTGTGGCATGGTAAAAATATCCTGTCTGAGGCTGCAGAGAGGTTCTTTCACTGGCCCAGCACTTCAGCCTATGGGTTAGAGCACGTAGAAGTCATTGTTGTTTGACAGGTCACTGTAATGGCAGAGGGCGAGGGCAGGGGCCTGTGCCGGTGCGGCCTCGGCTCGACCCCTGCCCTGAAGCCCCTGTGCTGTGGACCTGCCCGAGCCCGGGTTGCAGAGATGACTGTCCCACCTGGGCTCAGCCACGGCCTGGTGCTTGTGCTTGAGTCTGCTGCTGCCATTGCAGTAGGTCCCACAACACCGGCACGTCAGGAAGTGCTTGGCTCGGTGTTTGGCCTTTGACTCGGAGGCTGAGGCCGTCCCTCCGTGAGTGAGAGTCACGGGTGCGGCACCCCGTGGGTCGGGCTGCCCTTTCAACCGGCTCCTTCTCCTCTGGACGGGGTCCAGGCTGATGTCCGACTGGGAGGAGCAGCTCTCATTCCAGCCAGCGCTGGCGCTCAGGCTGCGCAGGGGCAGCGCGAGCCGCAACGCCTTCCAGAACTGGGAACCGGAGCGCTTGGACTTCTCCCCCTTCCAGGTGACGAAGGAGACAGATTCCTTCAGCTGGAGGATGCTGGGGTGGGTGCACTGCAGCGGCCTGTACTCCACCACGATGAGCTTGGTGGCTATGGCGTTCTGGCACATGATGCCCAGCTTGAACTCCAGGAGGCTGATGCTCTTCTCCGTCAAGTAATCGGGACTCAGGACCACGATCATCCTGCGGCTCCTCTGGATGAAGTCAAACACGGCTTCAGTGGTATCTAAGAGTACAAGGGCAGAGGAATCGGGTGCACAAGGAGAAGGGAGTGGAGAGAGAAAAGCTAAGGAAGCTGCTTGGTGGCATACCTGCACAGATCCCTCTTCCCACAGAGGGAAACCTGGCAAAAGCACTGTGACTTTCAACTTGCCCACACTCCTGCTGGCAGCGTTTTTGCTGTGCACTGGCTTTTTGAGAAGGCTGAGGTGGGAAATGAGAAGCCACGATATGCCATGACCGTACTCTGACTTCTGCCCTGCACAGCATCACTCCTGCCCAGGGAAGTGCAGGCATTTGATAAAGGGTGGGTCTTGTTTGGGAACCACCTGCCCACAGCTTGAGCAGCCCTTTGCATCAGGGGATCAAACGTCATCGTGCCACAGCTCGAACGGCAGGGGCTGACACACCTCCCCCCTGTCATGCTCTCTCATCTCTAAGTAGAAACCTCCAAATTTAGAAAGAAAAAATTTCAGCCTTAAACCCCTCCACCAGTTCCCCTAGGCATCATGGGGGGTGGAAATACTGTCCTTCAAAGCATTTCTTGGGATTAATTGCAAGTTGTAAAGCTCAGCAAGAAGCTTAGCTGGAATGGTGCCAGGCAAGAGCAGCATCTCTTTTATTACAAATTTTGAAAAGCAGCAAACCTGAAGGATGTCCTTGGACTTCTACCTGTGGCTGGGGATGCAAAAAGCATATTGAAGGTGTTGTGGCTAAAGGGTGAGCAGTGGAAAGGACGGGAATTGTAAGGCTGTGGCACTCAGTAAATCAACAAAAACTGAGTAATAAAACTGTAAAAACTTTAAAAAACCCATACACTTACTAAGTGCTGGTGCCTGAGATGAGAGGGGGCCCAAGGACAAGTTGGTGTTCAAACAGGACAAGGATCATTAGAGTAAGAGCTCTTGCACATTCAGAGAGAAAAATCTACCTCAAGGAATGTCTTTCAAAGAGCTCTTCTGGGAAGAAGAGCTACCTGCTGCTTCCCTTCCATTTCACACTGCTAAAGCCTTCATTCCTCAGGCTGGAGACTCTCTTCTCTCCCTGACAGTGGAACACTGGTCTCTTCTATGAATAAAAATACTGCTCCTTCCCTGCAATGGCAATGCCCCTTACTCTGCCAGCACTTGGCTGTCTCTTATCTCACAGCAGAAGGTGCACTGGATGCACCTTATTTTAATAGTGTACAGAGCAATACTTTTCAAAGAAGTATGACTAGCTGTAAAACTCATTGTCACTAGATTATCTGGAGACCAAGATAGGAAAAATGATCATACAGTAATATCCTAATGGAGAAAGTAGGGCACTGTTTAGTTAACAAAATACTGGAATTAAAATCAAATTATTTTGAGAGGTTTTTTTCTTGCATACAAAGTTTGGGGAGATTTTTACCCCCAACACACAGAGGAAAACACTGGTTCATTGAAATCAAAAGTAGATGACAGTCAGTTCTGTCAGAATTATCACTTACCACCATGACATGTTTTTACCACCCTATTTCAAAAGCATAAAGCATTGGCAGCAATCTCCAATTTACTAAGTCCAGACCTCATTCAAACTTTTCTACAACTGATTGAAATCTATTTTGAAAACAGCCAGGCTTCAACAGTTTGTGAAAGAAAAAGTTCTTTTGCTGGTTTGAAAGGTCTTTCTTTTTGAAACTGGAATCACAGAACCACAACAAAATGTAAGCAGGAGCTGCCCCTGGGAGGTCACCTATTCTACCCGCCTGCTCAAAAAGCACAGGTTCAATTAACATGAATGACTCTGATGCTGTTGAAATGAAATGTTTTGATAGAGGCGACAGTTTATTTTTATCAATTTTGAATTTGCAACACTTTTTGAGACTCTTTTTTTTTTTTGGAAACTTTTTTTTGTGGGGAAAATGCTCAAATTTCCAAAGATACATTTCTGAGAATGGGATGCATTTAGACTTGGCTGGCCAGGATACCTAGGGATGTTCAGTTTGCAATGTTTACCCAACTCATGAAAAATCCTGAGCAGACACTTCACAGTGTGCAGGTAGGATCTTCCCTCCCAATGAAACAGCACTGGATGGGACAGGCAGCAATAACACTGCAGGGGCTTTGGGGATTCAGAATAATACTCTGCTTTACACTAAAAAACCTTCCATCTTCACTAAATCCTTGCAAAAGACACTGCGTATTTTTACTGGTTTACTTGCGTATCCCCAATGCACCCCAAAGATGTAAGAGAGATTGTAAGGATTGTGGTCACAGATCCCATACCCACGGATCCCAAATCCATAGATTGTCACAAATAGTGACAGGTAGATTTTGCTAGTGGTCTGGAAATGCTGGGCTGTCTCTCAATTTACCTGAAGGCAGGCAAACATGGGAAACAGGCAAGAAAGCAACTTGGGTGAGAAAATATGAGCCAACTGAATGTAGAAGGTGATGGGCAAAGTAGCCTGAGTGAGTTTGATTACTGTGGTTTGGGCAGATTTCTAAGATTCTGATTTGATCTTTAAAGCAAAGAGATTATGTTTCCTTCCCATCTTTCTGTCTTGTGATTGCCAAGTGAGCTCTCTTCAGATCAGAGACTTCCTGAGTGTGCATGTCCACTGCTGTGAGACATCTGAATGCTGTGTGTCACTGTGTTTCTGCTTGGATGCCCCTGGGAGCTCAGGTGCCTCTGCAGGCATAGCATGAAACAGCCAGGAAAATATCCCATTCCAAAGAGGAGCCTCAAATGATCTTGATGCTTGGACTACAGACAATCATCTTTCATTAACAGCATTTCGCAGATGTAATGGGAAGATGGTACTTATGAGAAATGCACAAGGACTGAAATGCAAAAATGAAAATGTTTTATTGAAAAGCAAAATAAAATAATACTGACACTTCACAGACCAAATCACACAAAGGCAAAAACATACAGAAAAGGGGAAACTCTGGAACAGCTGTACAACATCAAACATCACGGGGAGGGAAGACTTTTTTTTCCAATTTGTGCCACACTGTTTCCCCATGAAATAACAATGAGGTACTTTGCATGATCTGCATATTGATAAATGTTAGGTTAGAGCACAGAAACTCAAATGAATCAACTGATTCAGACAGATGCTGTGACAGAATCCCACAATGGAAACCGCATGTGGCATAGAATGAAATGACAGGCGTATCTGAGGTGCTTGCAGATCTGCTTTACAGTTGGGACTGGGCTTTACCCCTGGCCTGACAGATCCCAGCAAAGCCAGTGGTAAAGCTCCTGGGTGAGTGGAACCTGCTCCAGGACTATTCCTTCCACACTGCTCCCTCTGACCTCTCAGGCCCCTTCCAAACCATTGCACCTTTCGCCTTGCGGGTGCTCTGCTGATGTCTCTCAGTAATCCTGTTCTGGGGTTGCAATGGCACCAAAGGCAACTGCAGTGTATGCCTGAGAAAGTCCAGGTCTATTAATTATTTGGAAAACTCTTTCAATAAAATCAGCAAAATACATGAGGTGGATTTAACTTCCTAAATAATCAGACTTACTAAAACATCAGCAGAAGTTCTCTCGGTAACTCAGCCAAAAGTGAGATGTGATGTAATGAGGTCTGGGATGTCAATTCAATTTATGAGTATTTTGAAATCAATTTTTTAAAAATCATGTGGGAATATAACACAGCTCTGCTTTGCCCTCAGGGCCTTCCCTCCGCCTGCAGATCTGGCAGCTGATTACAGAGATGCTTAAAACACAAACAAAAAGGTGAAGCTGGGCAAAATGACACAGTTGCAATGGGTTCACAAAGCTGAGCATGGGTTTGGTTGCTATCTCTCATAAATGAAGTTTTCTGGAGTGTGGGAAGCAGCTCTGTCCCTCCACAGGCAACCACAGTAGAAAAGCTCATAACAAAACATTTAAGCACAGCTGAGCAGACGAGGAGCTCCGCTGCCTCCAGTGAAGCTGATAGCAATTTTACCTGCTTAAATCAAAGCTTACATGGGGTGGGGAGGATGAAGAGGACGGTAAGAAAGAAGCCCTATTTGTTCCACATTTGTACAATGTCCTGGTTCCAGCCAGGACAGGGTTAGTTTTTGCAGTGTCCAGGACACTGAAGTTATTCTACATCACCTCACATTTTCAGGGGGTGGGGGGAAGGGGGGCTCTTTTGGGGAGAAAGGTCCCTTCTGGGCCAGCGCAGCGTGGCAGAGGGAGCAGCCGGGTATTGTCTATTGTTGGGGTTTTTTTCCATGTGAATCATTCATTTCTTGTATCCTCTGTCATCAGTATTGTCACTGTTACCGTTCATTTCCTAATCTCATTGCTGTTTCCAGTAAATTTTTCTTTTCTGACAGCAGGATCTTTACCTTTTATGCTTCCAATTCCCCTCTCCCACCCTCTGCAGGGGGAGGGAGAGGGGGAAAATGAGGGGTACATGGCCTCAGGGGGAGCACTGAATTGTGGGGTACCATTCCTAAACACAAGATACAGTGCCTGACCAAGGGCATGGGGGGGCTGTAGCTCCCTGCAGCCCTGGAATAACATTATTAGTCACAAAATGCTAAGGGCAAAAGGTTTCCCTGACACCAGGATTAGTCCCACACCTTTAAGGCTGAGCTTTTTACTGGGACGCCCTCAAAGCTCCAAGCTCAGCTGGGTGAATAGTGCATAGACTCCAAATTGTAGTGCTTTTATAGTGCCATTATGACTGCTCATGCTTCACCCACTGGACACCAACAGAGTGAATGCATGAGTGAAAGGTGACTCAGGAGCAACCACCATCAATAAGAATAAGCATGCACTTGGTGTGTGTAATACTGAACTCCACAATTAAGTGGGCAGGTCCTTGCACGGGAAACTACAGGGGTATGGAGACACCCCCAGAGCTTGTAGTTTTATTTGAAAACGTTGTGAACCATAGCACCAGTCAACACCAGTCAAAAGCACTTACTGTGCTTTGGTTTGTCCTACAAGGGAAAGGAAACTCCCCTCCTCAGCACGAACTGTCTGATGGGGGTTAACTCACCACGCCCTCTCCTGCTGAAGCAAGGACAGCTACATAGCGGGGTTTTGTGTTTCCATTTTGTGCAAATGTTGCAGAAGCTGAGATACATCCTCAGTTCTGCAGCTCTGGGCTGGAAACAAGATGGGGGGGAGACTTGCTTTGAAAAGCCAAAGCTAAAGGTTAAACCTAAGCCCTAAATTAGAAACGGCATTGTTCATACCAGGCAGAGAAGACAGAACCTTCATAAAATCACATAATAATTTGGGTTGGGAAGAACCTTTAAAGGCCAACCCCCCTGCAATAAGCAGGGACATATTCAACTGGATCAGGTTGCTCACAGCTTTGTCCAACCTGGCCGTGACTGTTTCCAGGGATGGAGCATCCACCACCTCTCTGTGCAACATGTGCCAGTGTTCTACCACCCTCATTGTAAAGGAAGACATCTTCCTTAAATATAGTCTGAATCTACCCTCTTTTAGTTTAAAACCATAACCCTTCGTCCCATTGCAAAAGGCCCTACTAAAAAGTCGGTCCCCACTTTTCTTATAAGCCCCCTTTAAGCATTGAAAGGCCACAATAAGGTCTCCCAGGAGCCTTCTCCAGGGAGAACATCCCCAGATTTCTCAGCCTGTCCTCATAGTCTTACCTACATGGACAGAACTAGTAGTTTTCAGTAAGTTCAAGTAAGTTTGTAGGGTGTCCTGGTGACTTGGATATATATGCAGTGTCATCCCAAAGACCTTGGAAGCACCTTGCATGATGCTTTCCCCCAGCCAGTGGCAGAGACAGTAGGCAGGTTCAGTAGCACATTGGCGTTCCTTGTAGTGCTTGTGAAGTCCCTGAGTTTACTCTACAAAGAAACATCTCTCAGACATGCTCTGTGGCCTGTACTCATGAGAGATCCCTGGATTAGAAGCAGCTCTGAAGGATCTGGAGTACCTGTGAGACTGCAGAGTCCCAGAGACTGACCACTTGTTACTAGATGTGCTACAATACAAATAGCACCCAGTAGAGTTGTGGGGGTCTTTTTAATGCTTCTATAACAGCCATTTCCCATTGCCAAACTACCTGGATGCATCTGCTTCAAAGGAAATGTGGGAATCAAAGATGAGGAGCCCTCAAGAGTTTACGCTCCCCGCAGTGCAGCAGAAGTCTGTGATCCCACAAGTGATTGGGACTACAGACCTGGCATGTGTAGGAAAGGCTCTACACTGGAGCCACCTTGCAAACTCTTCCTCAGCCTCTGCAACAGGGACTGGGGACCAGAAAGGAGTGAAGTCACTTAGGAGAGGAAAGAAACTCTGTCCTGGATGCTAATGAAGGTCCCATAGGAACTGGATCTAGCAGTACTGGCCATGCTATCACAAGGTGCTGGATGCATCCCACCTGGATAGAAAATTTAGACCTTAAGCCCAGGGCTTGTGTGGTTGATAACAAGGACATATATTTGCAGAGAGGAGATGTTTGCACCTTTGGTCTCTCTACTGACAGAGCAATATCAAAGCTGCAGGGAAAACATGACTATCCTCTGAAATACTCGGGACATGGTCCTTCATGGAAAAAACCCTGAGTTCCTCCCCACTCCCTGGCCTAACTTGTGGATTTTTGGGTGTGTTTTGGTTTGTTTTCTGATTGTGTCAAACATTTTTCAGGGATATGCATCAACCCATCAAGGCTTAAACTCCTGCTAATTTTTTTCACTGGCATTTCCACCTGCAGCTGCTTCCAGAACCTGCCCTTTGGGAACTTGGATTTCTCGCCTTTCCATTTAATGACATTCAAGGCCGCCTTGGCCTGCTTCAGCTCCTTCACTTTGCTCTTCTTGATGGCTTTGTACTGCACTAGAATGACTTTGATGTTGCCCTTGGAGGCCATATTCTCTAGGCCAGCCTTGAGCTCCAGCAGGGCCTGTGTTCCCTGCAAGACGTAGTTGGGGCTCAGGACAACAAGCAGACGTCGGCTTTTCTGGATGAAGCTCAGGGTTTCGTCTGTGACAACTGGGAGAAAGAAACATTGAGGTGGTTAGTGATGCCCAAGAACATGCTGCTGAGCCGCTGCTGTGACACCAGGTGCCTCTTGAAGGAGACAATAAAATCCCTTGGAGGCCCTCTCTAGACTACATTGGTGCTTCCCAACCCTGCAAGTGACTCCAAGTGGGACCTCCTACACCAGGGCTGGTTCCCACTACGCCATACAGTGACCTCTTCTCCATCAGCTCCAGACTACCTATAGATGCATTTCCTCCTCTCCATGCTACACAGAGATAACCAAGAGAGCTACACCCAAAAGTCACTCTACTATACATCAGTGATACCACCCAGTGCTATGAGGATGCCTTGTGGCCAAGAGGGCTGCTAATCTCAGGCTCAGATTTAGCTTCCTTCTAGTGAGAGGGGAAAAAGAGGCTCTCTGGAGCAAAGCAGGGAAATTGGCAGCTGAACAACACATGAACTCAAGGGACTCACCCTGAAGAGGCTTCAGGAAGCTCGAATGTCTGTGCTTACATCCTCTTCAGGCAGATGTCCAGAATTACTCTGGACACTCCCTTCACTACTCTTGCCTCACTTTCCCCACATAAAATAAGTATCTACACCCTCCCCGAGTGTCCTCATGGGATAATTTGCTTTGGTAATGCTACCATCCTAACTCTTGTTACTCATCCGTCTGTTCCTGCTGCCGTCATCTATGAAAGCAGATTAGAGCATTTTTAGAACTGACTCTGAGGACTTTTAGTGAAGTGTCCCAAAAATGACACCCTTTGAGCTAGAGACATGTCATGGTAACTGTGGCTCCTCTTTAATTTTCTAACATCTGCAGGTAGACTATCTGTGGCCACCTTCCAGTAATTAATGTGAAAATCCCTTGTAAGTGTGAATCCCGGCGCTTGTACTCTCTGCTGCAGGATCTCCCACATTTCTTCGATAAGGAAACACTCTTGACTGGTCAGAAATTACAATGGAGAGTAAAATAATGCTGACAGACAACTTCATTTAGCTGTCCAGCATGTTTGATTAGTTCCTGTCAGCTAACTCGCAGGATAATCCATCTCCCACTGTTTCTTCATCAAGGACAACATAACTCTCTACCCATGACTCAGATGCACACTCTGGAGACATGACACCAGCTGCCAGAAGCTATTTCCTGGCCTGCCGTGCTTTCCTGAGAAGGAGATTATTCAAATCCTGGCTAAGAAGTGCCGGGGAAGCCCCAGCAGCATCGCGGATGGCAGTGCAGTGACAAACCACTCCGGCAGCGCTCCGCAGGGCTGGCACTGGCTTGAGGCTGGCAGGACTGAGGGGGGCAGAGATGGGAACGTTTGGGGGTAAGGGTGAAGGACAGAGAGCCCAGGAGAGCTGTGCTAGGAGGAAAATGACACCCTCCAAAGTGAACAGGGCAAGATGCAGCAGGAGGAACAGGAGGGAGATGGACATCTGGTGAATGAAAAAGCTGAAATGCTTGCAAATCTGCTCTGAGCCTGACACTGGCATGAAGCAAATTGAGCCTGGAGGGTGCCCTGCCATGTCATTCAGGCTCTCTTCTAGAAGGAACAGCACCAGGATTGCAGCTGTCTCACTGAGACATATATATTTATTTACCCTCAAACTTCAAGGTGCTCCTAGATCCTGGCAACAATCTAGGAGAAAAAGATAAAAGAACCCAGACTGATTCTGCTCCCTTGGTCAGGCAGCTGGGCTGAGAATCCAGCAGTCCCTCCTGTTCCTATTCAAAAGGGACCCCAATGGACTTTCTCAGCACAGGTTTTGTCACCGTTGGGGTCCTGAGCCAAAGCCCATGAATTCAAAGCAGGGCGGTCTGCACTGGCAGAAATCCACACTTTGAACTTTTAATAGGCATCAGGATCATACAGCCAACTCAGCCTCCAAAAAACTGAAAATCAGGAGTGTTGCCTAGATTTGTGCCCTTGCTGTGGAACTTGTGAGAAGGTATGTGTCTCTGGAGAGTTTCACAAACTTCCATTCTTGGTGATTCCCTACCTCCCTGTAGCAGACACTAGGTCCAGAACCTTGTATGATTTATCTCAGAACAGTGAAAAAAGACTACATCTTACTGAAGATATGAGTCTCACTACCTGCAACAAAGTACTTTTAATAATAGCAGCTTAATGGTATGCCATATTAGACACAAGCTCCCTAATTAACAAGGTTGAATGGGACACAAGTTATCTTCTCACTGATTTTGACACCTTCCACTCCTTCCTGAAGCAGACACTCCTGGTTTTTACAAGCATTTACCATTACCCTCTGTGAGCTACCAGTCTGATCCAGTATAACACTTCTCCTGCTTCTTTTCTTCTAGCCTTGACTTTATCCCATTTCTTTAAGGCAGCTCAGAGGGCTTGCATGAAGTTGTCCAGTTTCCCATGCTGACATTCCTGCACATCACTCCTGGAAAGAGCAACTGAAACAATCAACCACCATCACTTGCCCACAGCAGCCTTTTTGGTAGCCTGGAGCATCTGCAACACTGTCACGTGAAGCAAAAACATTAGAAGACACCAAAAAGAGTTCATTAACAGTGATGGGGAAAAAAACCAAAAGATAATCTGGATAGGCTTGTGGCAATCAATGATCAATACCTCAAAGAACAATAAAGAGAGGAAGTGCACAGAGCACAGCCCCCCGTGAGATACTCACTTCCCCCAGGGAGGCTGTCTCTGTCGAAGATACACAGCTTGTACCCAAACTCGTTCTCCAGGACTCCCCGCAGTGTCAGCAGCACAAATTCCTCCTCCTCCGCGTTGCGCGCATAGGACACGTACACATCGTACTCCTTCCCATCTGGGCAGCGGGAGCACAGGGAGACACAAACAGCAGAAGGGACACCTGTGATACTGCCCGGGCTGGGCCTTTGACTTGCAAGAGAAGCAGGCAGGAAGGCTCACTTGGAGCCCAGGCACTGCGGGTTAAGGCACGTAGATTTCCACAGACCAACGCATTCAGTCCAGGCGTCTTTTGCCTTTTGACATCTTTGACTCTGCTCCCTCTCGTTGCTGTCTACCCACACGAGCAGTCCCACCAGACAGAGACTTGCACCCTGCCTACACCCTCTGAGAGCTGCCGCACCCCCGTGGCAGGTTCACACCACAAGCTGCAAGGGTTCAAACACCCTCCTCCTCCTCCAGAGGAGGAAATCTCACCTCAGAGTCCCTAGCAATGAACTCCCAGTAACACAGGGAAGCTGTGGAAGAACTGAGGACAGAACGGTGATTTCCACATCCATCCTTTTGGAGGCATTCTCACATTTTAAAGCAGATCACTCTGGATCAGATCATGAATCCTTACATAGAGTCACCAGGGAAACCAGGGACTTACTGAAAACTGATGACTTATCTCAACAATCTAGATTAGGTGACACAGCTAGATCAGCAGGGCAGTGCCCCGGGAGCCTGGCATGTCCATGCTCCACCTCTGCAGAGAATAAAGAGAATTTATTTCTCCTTTTCCCTGAGCCAAAAGCCTGACTCCTCCTGCTCTAAAATGACCCACACAACTGCATGCAGGTAGAGAAATGGAAGGTCAAAATGTCATTATGCTGCGAAGAGGGTTAAAAATAGCTTACAGGAAAAATCCTATATGAAAACTAAGGGCCTGGCCTGCAGCAGGATAAATAAATGAAAGCTCTTTAACTCCTTACCTAGAATGGTTTCATCTGTTCCAAAATGAGCCCGATAGAAGAGGACCATTTCAAGCCAATACACATGATAGACGACTATGAGTACCACAACAAGCAGGATGGTCGCCCCCAGGCCACAGGCCAGCTCCACGGTGTACTTGGGTGCTACAACTGAGGACAAAAATAAACAGGGGTTCAGGTTTAAAGAACAGGTTCAGCCTGCAGAAGAATTATATATGGAGTATGAACACACTGGCAGATGGTTTCAGCCTTTCTCAGTTATGTGTTTGGTCTATTGTTCCTTCCTAACAATCCAGAAAATGTTTGTCTCAAAGGAATGAGACTAAAAAAGAAGGAGGACAAACACCAAGAAGAAAAAGATCTTCCAGTAAAGACCCCCATGAGCCTTCCCATGCTTATAATGCAGAGTAGAGGGAAGAAGGTGTCTGGCATGAGCTATGCAAGGCATGGCAGCATTTCCTGTGGGAGAGGGGAGGTCTGACTTACAGTAAAAGCAGGTGTTGAAGCTCTAGATGAGGTTGGTAAGGAGGCAGAAAAATCCACCTTAATCAGAAAGCCTCACATAGCTTTTATTATTGGGAGGTGGGTCTGGGAAACAAGAACAAAATCCTTGATAAAAAAAAGATGTAGGAAAAACCCACACAGAAGAGAGCTGAATCAGTCTGTATCATCCATGCTGAGGTGGCTGTATCTAGACTGCAACATCATGACAGCAAGGAGTAAAACCACAGAGCATTGTGGTGTGACTGTCTCACTCCCTGAGCAATGCCAGCGAGTGCAGTCTGTCTTCTGCAGGATGCCAACTGGGAGCTGTTGTGTCACGCAAAACCCTCACACAATCAAGTAACCTGAAATAATTTCAAGCAGCTTGTCCCCTCAGCTCTGCTTCAGCTGTGGTACATGGATGGGGAAAGGACAACAGATCTGTCCACCCCTCTCTCCCCGTCAGGCACTGGCCCATGGAAGGGCCCTTTGTTCCCTTGCCTCCAAGACAAGGTGCAGTATGACAGCAATAATGCAGCAATTCCCACAGAACAGACTGTGTTATACAAAAAGACCTGATGGAATTATCTTCTCCCTTACCTTACCTTGATTTGCAAGGCAAGGCTCAAGGCAGGAGCAAGAGCCCCCCTGAGCACCCCTCCCTGCACACCCCTGCTCTGCAGGTGCCGTACCTTTCATGCGCACTATGGCCTGGCTGTGCTCCTCTCCTTTGGCGTTCCTGGCATAGCAAGTGTAATTCCGCTTCAGCTCCTCTGCTGTGGCTTTTGCAACTGTTAGAGTCCTTACCAGAGTTTTGTCTTCGAAATCTCTAGTAATTTCACTGTAAGAGAAAAACTAGAGCATTACACGTGAAAGTGCAGCAAGTTTTTAGTGACAGATATTCCTTTCCCTGACATAACCTCTTTTCTTTAAAAAGGCCAAAACACATAAACTGATATTTATAGATCGATATACACTTCAGATTTTAATACAGCTCCAGTTATTCCTTTATCTGATTTTCCTTAATATTTATTTTACCACTCATAATTTTCTCATTGCAGCTGTGCCATATTGCCATTTAGAGGAAATGGAAGTTCTTGCCTATAAACAAGAAGATCTCATGAACTCAAGATTCAGAGCTCACGTCACATTCCCTATGCAGTCCTGGATGAGTCATTTTGTCTCCCTCTGCCTGAATTGACCATCTGCAAAATGGGGATATAGTATTTCATTTTGCCTTTCCTTTTTCTACACTAGTTTGCAAATCAACTGGGGCAGTGACTGCCTTCCACTTCAGCATCCAGCAAACAGGACTTTGGTCTTCATTTGCGTTCTTTACATGATTGAATGTCTATTCTTCCTAATCAATACTATGTACAATATTACATTTTTGTTTCCAGCCTCTGTTTTTCTGAAACACTTTTATTCCTTATGCTATTTGGGAACACTCCTCTAAATAGAATTGTCTGCCCCTGTTTTACAAGTCCTGTAACAGCAGCAACTGGCATCACTACCAGGACCTGAACAAATGATGATGTGAACTGGTTAACAAAGCTCCCTCAAATCCATCTATAAGAAATGACACTGTCCAGGTCTGGGGGCTTCCTCCTGGGAGCTCCTGGTGCTCATCACAACATGGTGCAGACACAGGGGCTTCTGATTATAACAGGGAGACTACACACTCCGTTAGGATTGTCACATGCCTGTACCCACACAAGACCCAGAGATACAAACGAAGGTTCATGTTATATGTTACCTTTGTGTGACTTTTATCTTGGGGTCCGTGATGTCATCTGTATTTTTCCCATCTATAGTCCACCACACTTCAGTCCGCGAGTCCTTTAGGAATGTGAAGAAAACCTCACAGGGCAGGATAAGGTCATCACCTGCAAAGAAAGGACCATCATCTCCTTGGAAAAAAAGTATTGCAGAGCAGCAACATCACCAGGCTTACTTTTGTGCTGCCCACAATCCAACCAGCCTGAGCTCTGCCTCCCTGCAGGAAGGAATGAGGCCAACATCCACTTTCTGACATACACTGTAATAACAGCTTAACATCCCTGGACATGATGATTTGTGACAGACAGATGAATAGAAAAAAATATCCTGCCTTCTCAAATGTGTTACAAATTCCTTGACTGCACCAAGCAACCCACCCAAAGGGACATGCTCCATGCCAACCACGTCCTTGGAAAGCTGGGCAGTGTTAATCAAACCCACTGCACAGGGGACAGATGCCATAAAGTGAAGGATCAAGCTCCAGAAAAGCATTTTGGTTTGGAAATACTTCTGGAATTTGACTTCTGCTCAAGATCAGACTTGGGAGTGTGACTATCTTTGTGATCAGCCTGTAAGTGATTTTATCTTGCAGGAGACTATGGACGAAATCTGACCTTCTGAGCCAAAAGAGCTGTTCTTTAAAGTGAAGACTCTGGTGCTAATCATCATCATTGGCACCACATTTATTACAGCAATGTAATGGGACACAATCCATTTGACATAGGGAATTGCTCCAAAAAGCTATTAGGCAATACTGATGGTGTGGGGGAAGGGATGAGGGAAAGGGTGTGGTACCCCATTACCCAATGCTTCGAGGTCAGCAGAAGGAGAGCTGTCATTAATTAGGAAGTCATCAGCCAAAAACAGGGAGAGATGAGCAAGAACTGGCTAGAAGGCTGAAGCCATTCTAGGGTTGAATGAGGGAGGATGGGAGCAAACCACAGCCAGGGCCAGGGGTGAGACAAGGTCCTACAGGAATTCTCCTAAGCAGCTGAGGGTCCCCATTTCATCTGCTTCTGCAGCTGCAGTTCTGTATCTCCGTGCCTGAATATCTGTCTTTATTTGTGCTTGCAAAAGATCAACTTTTAAAGCTGTGCTCCCCTATTCTGGCATCAAGAACTGGCATCCCACACTGTCTACCAGGCAACTGGTGGCAGCTCGTGTGCTCTGCGAGGAAAAGCAGCGGGGATGCAGTGGAAGGGGAGAGCTTTGTGCCTGGCTGGGTTTCCCTGTCCCACAGGCAGGCTGTGAGTGTTGGACTTACCTGCTTCCAGTTCGTACACAACTTTCTCATTTGGAGAGGTGAACTGTGGTGGCAAGGCCTTGTTTGGAGATCCTGCAGGAGACAACAGAGAGCCCCCATGGTGACCCACACTTCATGAAGACCTGGAATCCTTGCAGCCTCACTTCCAATGCCCTCACGCCACACCGCACATTCCCCAATCTAACTCGTGATGCATTTCTGCTGCAGAGTTCCATGCACACACAAATCTAATCCTAGTCCCCAAACTCGGGGCAAGATCCAGATTTTGAGGCTCCTGCAAAGTTTAGGTAAACTAGTTTGGGCCTCCCACATCAGAAGAGCTCCATAACCTTCGCATCTCCACAAGGCATAATCTGCATCAGTTTCTTTTCACTGCTGCTTCTAAAAAACAAAATACAAACATCATTTCCTGTCACAAATATTTATTTCAACCCTCAAAACAGCTGTTTCCATGGAACTCAGAATGTATCCTACAGCTCACTAGGTTTTTAAACTCTAGAATTCCCTGGCCGGTGTGGGACAGATGTGTCCAAGCAGTGGGTACCTGGAGCTCTGCCTGGCTCATTAACAGTCCCAACCCCAGCACAAATGGCTTTGAGATTCCAAGAAGATCCAGACAAGCTGGCTATAAAGTGACAATCCCACAAATAATGACAAGCAAATGGCAAAGGAGACCACGAGCAGGAGTGCCAGGGTTATGCATTCACATGCCAGCAGAGGGTACCCCTGGCCATCTCATGGGTGAACCTCACCAGCCTGAGCCTGGCCACTCTCTGTGTTTGGGGCATTTGACATGGTGGTGGGTGAGACCTCTACTGCAATATGTTCTAGGCAGTCACACAAGTCTGACCCCAGCAAGAAAAAATACGCCAGGTAAGTTGGGTAATGCGGATTGAATACAACCACAAATGGATCCTGCAACAAACTCTTCCAGCTGTTTTTACCACTTCTGCAGTTATCCACATGCATTTTACACATTTTAAAGTCATTCTTACCCACCACCTTCATCTTTATGGTTCTGGTGAGATTATAGGTTCTTCCATGGTCCTTGAATGTCACAATACAAGTGTAATTCCCTTTATATGCACTGCGGACAATGCCAATGACAAGCCTGGGCCCTTGGGGATATCTCTCATAGAAGTCATCCACCGAGTTGCAGTTCTGGAGTCAGGCAGAAAAATACTTGAGTTTGGGATTCGGAAGTACAGATATTGGTCTAAATGCTATTACAAAGATCTAATTTTAAACTATTAATATGACACTTGGGGTCATGATGTAGGTCAGACCTAAATACCATGAACTTTGAGCATGCTGGAATATAGACTGCTATGTTCACCTTGAAAATGAAGTGATGAAGCAGATCACCCTAACGGCTTTATCCCACTTTAAACACAGACAATTTTATAAAAGAGAGATCTCTGATCCATAAGTACCTTGGCAATCAAAGTGAGCACTCAGCAGAGTGAAGAATAAAAGTAAAAAGTGACAAGAAGAAAATGATGACGTATTCACAAATGGATACTAAGACTAAAGGACATGTACCCTGTTGATGTCCATCTTTCGGGACTAATCAAGTTCTCCTGGCTGAATTCAGCTGAGGATGAGGCCCCAGAATGTGCAAATAGCAAACGAGAATCTGTAGTACATAAACCTTAATAACTCCTCTCTTTCTGTCAGGCGAGGCAGGAAAACTCTGCCAAAATACCAAGCTGGAGATCCCTTTTCAGAGAGAGATTATGCAGATAACATCTTGATTGTCATAAAACCCAAAGATGTGCACATTTTCTAAGAGATTATTTTTGAATGGTACATTTCCAAATCAGATACATCCTAATGGGGTAGTTTAAGACAGGGGTCATATACTATTTTTAATGATTTTTATTAGGCATGGGATGACTTGCTGCCTGAAAAATTACTTCCAAGGGGCTTTTTGTTTCATTCTGCTAATTGATTGCCGAGATGTGAATTTCAATGAACGATACAAGTAAAGCATTTAAACTACTGGAGTGAAACGGCTCTTCTTGATACAAGAGGAAGTTTTTCCTGCAGGGTTTTAGAGGTGGGATCTTTTTAATTTTTTTTTTTAAATCAGCAGATATATTTGTTGACAACTTCCTTAAGTTCACTTATAAAAAATCTTCTACCTAGAAATACAAAAGCACTTTATAGGATGTTATTAAAGAATTTATTCCTATAACTCTCAGACTTTACATCCCCTGAGACTTCTTATTCTCTACTGACTAAAGGCATCCACCTAAAGAGAAAGAGTGAGATCAAATTTAATAAAATTGAGCAGTAATTCTGTAGGCAAGAGCCTGAGGATGGCTGGAGACAGTCCAATCATCAGAAAAGTAGGGAGGGTGGGGTAGAGGTATCTCAGTCTTCAGAAAACAGGTTTGCTGAATTGTGTCAAACAGGACATCCATTGTCCTTGCACAGCCTGATGTACAGCTTCACTTCCTGACCTCAGAGGATTTTGGAAAGGATGTGATTTTCATTAACAGGTAGGTTTTTTTAAAGAGGGAATATGAATGACAGTTTCCTTTACAGAGAAGTGAGAGGCTCACACAGCAGGTCAGGCACACTGCCCATAACTGAACTGAGCCACCTAAATCCCTCCTAGGAATATTTTTCACTTGTGTGCACTGGTCAAAAAAGCTTCAGTGTTAGCTCTCAATTCCTTTCCAAGAGCAGTTTTACCCTTGAACTCAATGGAAGCAGAGCTCCTGAAATTAGTAAAGCTTCATTAACAGCATCGTCACTGGGGAGACTCTGAAACGCAGCTCCACAGCTGTCGTGCCAACCACTGCTTTTTCACACACACCACTGCATCCCCCCTTTCTTACCAGGTACCACTTGACAGTTGGTGTCACACTGGCAGGGTAAAACCCATCAATATCTGGACATGTGATCTTCTGGTTGGCGTGCTCCAAGTAGAACATCTCCTCAGTGGGTTTTATGGAATGGCTCACACAAGAGTGCTGGTCTTTGGGAACAACCTCCAAGGGAAATGCAACTTTGCTGCAGTAGGTTGTGTTCCTAAGGGTGGACAAGAACAGGGCTGATTATCTGAAACTTGTTTACTCCTACAGCAGTGGAATGAAATAAAAATTACATCTGCAATAACGAGCATCATAGCGCTGATGAGGTACGTACAGGCTTAGTTGACTCATTTATAAATGGGAAAGAAAACCCCACCAGAGGTGGCCACACAAGCTCAGAAAAGCCTATAAAGATGACTAACAAGCAACATCCACTCCCCTGCTGCTAAAGCAGATCATAAGGTCAAAGACACAGACAAAAGACAACATGAGGAAGATCAAAAAGAGCTCCTGTGCATAGCAGATGTTACGTTCATTTTGCACCACAGTTAGAGACACTTTTAATTTCCTAGAAGTCTGACTCTCATGAATCTCTGCCAAATTAGCGTGCAGTCAAAACATTACCCCTGCATCTGAAGCTATTTTTACTCTAGACATGCAGATCACTTCTTAATGGTGAGTGCCTGTGGATTTTGCCATGGGCTCAGCAATAATATTTTCATGGACACTTTCAGCAAGGAGAAGCACGCTCATTAACGTCTGCAGGGCTCCAAGCATTATTGCCATGTAAATTGGCTCAGCACTGAGCGGTCTTATAATTGTAACATTCTTTTCCCATTAATGCTTATGTAAATGGTTGTCTCCCTACAGAAAGATCTGGTGCTAACAGCATCGTTTCCCCACCTCCACAAAAGTCCTTTGCTTGCCCTGAAGACGTACAGAAGCTGCACGTGACAACCTACCTTAGCATGCAGGTGTAATTCCCAGTGTCATTGAGAAGAGCAGGCCAGAACCAAAGAGTGTCTTTATCCTTACTGATGTGATTGTCGGGGAGACGATAATTAATGGGCTCCTCCAGATCCCGGTCCTGCGCGATCCTGTACCAGATCAGGGTTAAGCCAGCAGAGTGGGCTGTGCTATAGTTGTACTTCAAGAAGGTCTCAAAAAGTGGGCATTTGATCTTGGCAGGTTCCCCATCATAAATCTGGATCTGCTTCATGGTGTCCACACCCCAGTCATCGCAGCGCTCTGCAGCCAGGAAGAACAAGGTGCCTTAGCTTGCAAGTCTGCAGGAGGAAAACTGTTCTGCCCATGCTCCCCACAGCCCTCGGTCCTGCCCCCATTAAAATCAGAGGCAAAACGACAGTGTTTTCAAAGAAAGCAAACCAGGCTTTTATAAAGCAGAGCAAGAACATTGTGTTCATTTCTAGAGAACCTGGAAACTTCTGTTTTCATTTGTACACCTCCTATGTTTCTGCCAAGCTATTTATCTCTCATCAGGACAATAGAATAGGATATTCCTGCATAAAACTAGGCTTCCTAGAGAGCTCCAAGAAAATTTACCACAAAAGTCTTATGTGGGAAGATAAAATTTGGATGACAACAATGCCAGAGGTGTGTGTGCATCCATACACAACAATAGGGAAGATGGAAATAGGTGTGCTGAAATAGGAGGGAAAAAAATAAGAACTCAAACATCAACCCTCTGTTAGAGCTGTGGGTCACTTTCCCTGACAGAAGAAGCTGCACTGTGGGTTCCAGAAATGAGGACTGTCTTTCCTGTGATGGATTCATGTGACACCTGTGCACACCAGGATAACACAATGAGTACAAGCACTAATAAGTGACACAGAAAGACTGTTGATAGTGAAGTTTAGGAATGGAGGCTGAGGGGCAGAAGGGACAGTATGGAGGAGGTAGCAGCAGGTTCTCTTGTATTCCCAGGCAGTGCCCAGGTGCAAACCCCAAGCACAGTTCAAGAACAGGCAGTGGCTCAGTGTGGCTCACAGCAGACTTGGACTGACATAGAAACTGGCCAGCATGAGAAAAAGCTGTACAGAGCCTTTTTTTCCTAATCACTTTTCTTAAAAAATGATTCTCGTCATTAACAAACAGTTTCATGACAAAAAGCACATTCCAAACCCATTTCTCTCCCAAGGACTCCTCTGCACTCCATTCCTCCTACCCATTAGGAAGTCCAGGCAGGCAGGGGAGTCAGTGCAAGCAAAGCACAGTACCAGGGTGTCAGCAAACCTGAGAGCAACCTGCGCTGTCGGAGCCAACTGAGACACACGGAGGAGCTGCTGTCACTGCACCTCCTGTCTCCCCACGCTGACGAGGCAGAGCACAGCATGGCACACTTCCCAGTGCCTCTCTTGTAGCTGCTGGGAGGCATTTGCTAGGGCAGCCTGATGTCTGAGAAACCAAAATGAGTCAAACAGGAGAGGGGTGTGCTGCCTGCAGCAGTCCTTGGGAGCAGTGTCTCAGCACATCACACACAGGCTCACCAGAGACGACACTGCAAAGTCTCTCCCATTTGCAGATACTAGAGGAACTCAGACTGAGAGGAGAAGCAGAATACAATATGCTCTTTGAGACCAATTCTTCTGAATTCTTCTGAACTGACTTCACAGGCCCAAAGTAGGATCTCTGGCATTTATTCTTCCCTAAATAGACAGTGGGATGTAGCTTGCCCCCAAAATTCATACTTAATTAAAAAAAAGCAGAGATGAACCTTTGAGAAGACAGGCCTGCAGCACTTAAAGGCAGTGATGCTAACTCCTGTGGCTCAGCAATGGTTAGTCATGGGCAGGAGGAATCTGGGCCAGTAAGAATAGAAATGTTTTCTGGCGGGTTTACACATAAATGTAAATGTAAGCTGCACTGCTCCTCCTGCAGTATGCCAAACACCCATATGACAGAGTGCTACTTCTGGAGGAAGAGAACGAATTGGGCTAGGAAGAGGCAGTGGAGTTACCCAGAACAGAAGCATTTGTTCATAGGAACACCAAACCCAAATGGCTGGAGAGTGCTCATCATCTAAAAACATACAGACTTTCAGAACTGCACAGCACCGCACGCCATGGCTGCTACCACAGGCAGTGCTGAGGCTCATTTTGAAAGACCAAACCACTGTTGGAAGCCTTACACCACGGAAAGGGCCTAATGACCCATCAGCACCATGATCAGGGCCAACTGGAACCAGCACACTGCTTTATGCTGGTGGGGCCATGGATTAGGCATGGTCAAGTGTCCTTAGAGTGGTAGTAAGACAAATGAGCCTGCAGAGACTGCCTGCTAACTGCATGATAAAGCACGGATTGTTACTCATGGAGACAGGGCCTTTTTTCTGTAAAGAAAGGCTTCCCCTCTGAAAGGAGCAGACCTGGGTCTGTAAATCAGGATGCCTACGTTCTCTTCCCAGCACATGACTTGTGTCTGCTCTTGGGCTGCATAAAGGCAAATCATCCTTATTACTTCAAATGGAAGGAGTGAAGAGAGAGAAAACTACATAAAACATTACTGTACTGGAATTCTTGGAGTCAAGATCAATGAAATTTGCAGTCATGAGCAGCTCTTGAATTTTGCAACAGCCCATAAATCAGCACTGTAAAACTACTTACCTGTTCAACCTGAATTACTTATTGAAAATAAATACAACTATTTTATTTTTTCTTCCTACATTTCTCAAAAACAATGCCCAGGCCTTGCCTTCTTGGCTTGGGAAGAGGGGACTGTTATTGTTTTACTGTAAGAGCTGTTCCTGGAGATTTTGTCTCAGAGTTAGCCTGGCTTCAGGGACACTGTCACAGCAAACAGGTGGTGCTAAGGCTCTCCACGTGTGCCCTGCCCTGGGGTGCTGCAAGCTCTGAGCTGAACCCCAGATACAGCACATAACTGCAGGTAATGAACAGCTACACCCAGAGCTCAGGAGCAGCCATGCAGTGTGAGATCCCACACTATGCCTCCCTCCCAAGGCAAGGACTCCTCCTGGCTGCCAGGGCAAAGCCACCCAGCACGACTCTGAGGGCTCAAGGAGCAATGCCATGACCCATCACTCAGAGCAGAGATGGCAGGAACACCACAGGCTGCAGCGAGATGTCGTTAACACATAAAACACTGAGGACAGAAGCTGTGGTGCCTTGCATAGCTTCCCTCCTCCCTGCTGCCATGCTGACAGTTAGACTGCTATTTCTATGTTTTGGGGTGTTTTACACCCGAGATAGCCGGGTATAATGTGTGAGAACTGCAGGGCACCCCTCACACACACCTTTGTGAGCCTCCTCCTCCTCAGCTGTGATGGTGCTCTTCTCCCTGCGACAACAGCAGCCTTTGCTGGGGTGGCACTTCTGCAGCAGAGCCCAGCAGATGGGGCAACATGTCCACACACATGCATAAAGTAGAGGGGATGCTCACATTATTATGGCTATAATTTTATTTGCATCCAACAGCTCCCCACAACATTTTGTGCTCCTTCCACTATTTTAAGCTCTGTTGGATATTCAGACCCGACTTGCTGCTAACATCAGCATGCACCTACTTGTGTATCAGTCTAAACTGGAGATAGCCTGAAAAAAATGGCATGAGTGACCCTTCATCGGCATAAAGCAGTCCCACTATGAAAAAAAAATGTACATACACACACACTGACATATCCTGATTCCAGCAACAATATTTGAGGGAGCACTGCAGAAAGAAAATGCAAGGATCCAGTTCTAATTGTGAGAAACAGCACTAACTTCTATGGTGCTGTGCCCATTTGCAGCACCTCACACTTGTTTCCACTGGCTAAGCCTCAGAAGTGAGTTTCTTCTCTCTTGAAACATTTCCTGCACAAAACAGCTGCTGGAGTTAAGAGCAGCTCCTGATGAAATCAAGTGGGATCAGCATTCATGCTGTGACTCCAGAGGTTTGCTAACAAATGGAAACTAGAGAGGAGATGGAGCTATATCCAACTCCATGTCTTTTCTATGCTGCAGCAAATGGAGCACTACACACACACCTGAGGGACACAGTAAAATTCTCTAAAAATACACCATCCCAAAATGCACCTTCCTAGAAACGCCTCTGCAAAACGATTTTGAAAGAAGCCACCTTGTTCTCAGTACCAATCAGGAGCACTGCAGATGCCTTGACCCCTCTAACTGCTGAATGCTCTGCAATTACACAGCGAGGCAGCCTATGACCCATAATACCTACCCAGGAGAGACAACACAGGAAAAAGGCAAGAAATGGTCCTGTTTGCACAGCCCTGCTTAGGAAAAGGGGTGAGGATCATACAGGCTAGAGGGAGGCTGCATGGTAGAAGGAAACATCCAGAATTGGATGACAAAGTGCAGGCAGGGTAGAAGGGTGAGGATAAGGATGCCCACCTTGATTTCATGTGCCTTGAGCGGGCCCGCCTTGCATGCAGACTGGGACCTGCAGTGGCAGCAAGACATGAAGCCATCAGTGCTGCCAGCTGAATGATCCCTGTTCCTCACACCACTTCAGCTGTATGGCGTCCTCACACCACTTCACCAGATGGGGCTGTATTATTATAGGATGATTTGGGTTGAAAGGAACCTTAGAAATCATCCAGTTCCAGCACCCCTGCTGTGGGTGCAGGGACATCTCCCTCCAGACCAGGTTGCTTAAAGCCCCATCACACCTGGCCCTGAACATTTCCAGGGATAGGGCATCCACAGCTTTTCTGGGTATCCTGTTCCAGTGCCTCACCACCCTTACAGCAAAGAATTTCTTCCTAACATCAAATCTAAACCTACCCTCCCTAAGCTTAAGATCATTCTCCCCTGTCCCATCACTACATGCCCTTCTGAAAAGTCCTTCTCCAGCTTTCTTGTAGCCCCTTTCTGTACTGGAAGGGCTCTAAGGTCTCCTCAGAGCCTTTTCTTTTCCAGGCTGAGCGGCCCCAACTCTCTCAGCCTGTCTTCATAGGAGAGGTGCTCCAGCTCTCTGATCAACTTTGTGCCCTCCTCTGGACTCACTCCAACTGACTCATGGACTTCGTATGTTGGGGACCCCAGAGTTGAACACACCACTGCAGGTGGGGTCTCACGAGAGCAGAGCAGAAGGGTAGAATCACCTGCCTTGACCTCCTGGCCACACGTCTTTTGCTGTGACCCAGGACACAGTTGGCTTTTTGGGGCTGCCAAGCCATATCTCAACAGCTGCCTACTTTCTTCATCTGCCCCTGCTGCATTACCTTAAAGCAAAGCTGGTATGAGTCAGCCTCTACTCGGGGGGCACAGCAAGGCCAGCTTGTTATCGCGATGCACGAATCAGCATCAATAAGGCAGAAAAAGCTGATCAGACAAAGAAATTAAGCAAGAATTAATCATTACTACCTTAAAAAATTTTTCCTCACCACCATCTTTCAAGCTCAGTCTGTGACAAGGAAGCAGAGGAAGCTGGGCTGAATGGAGGAGCCATGCTATGAGCACAGGAGGCACCAGCTGTGGCCAGCACCACGCGTGGGTGCGTCTCCCATTTATGCCAGCCTCTCCCCACTGTATCTGCATCCTTCCTTTTCCACCCTGCACAAGACCACCCCCTGCTCCCTGGCTGCGTTCTCTGCTCAGTAGTATCTCATCTGACCATACAACAGGGCAGAGGGAGAGAAGCATGGAACAAAACAAATGAGAAGCTCTGCCTTTAACTGGGAGAAGAGGCACAGTCCCAAACACACTGAGATGGGTGGGAATGACGCAGAAGTTGGGTCAGACTCAGCCAAGATCAGCTGGCTCTCACCGTTTGGTCTCACTACTTCTACAGCAGTGACGGTGGTCACAGAACACCTCAAAACTGGTTGTAGCTCAGTGCTGCCTTGGAGGCTCAGCCTAGGAGCTGTGCCAACTCTGCAGAAATTTATAATCTGACTTCCAGTGGAAACGCATCCAAGGAGGCCTCTCATAACCTCACTACCTTCCTCCCACAGCCTCTCCAGTAGAGCAACGAGGTAGAAGTGGTCCTGGCACAAACTTCCTACACAGCCAGCCCCATCCATGTAGTTCTGCTGTGATGGCACTGGTGACATGGTTTTACACTTCTCCCAAGTCTCATCATATTCATCCTGTGTTGCCACTGAGCTGTGATGCCCCCACAGAAGCAGTTCATCTGGATGCTGCACACTAGGATGGAGTCTCTCTCTCTCTTCCCAGGTGCTTTTATCATTTAAATAGGTAGGACAGCTAAGAAAAGGAGAAGGAAAATGACTTCCTGTTGCAGAATGGCTCAGTTTCAAAAAGCATTTGTACATTGTGGTTGATTAACTTTAGGCGCTGAATGTCTAATTTAAACAGGTGTGACAACCTGTCTCTGCCAAAGTCACGAAAAACAAGCTGACTGCATAAACTTCTGTTGACTTCGAGGGAAGCAGCCAAAAAACAATGATTCTGTAATGGAGCCCAGAGCTTCTGACTCTGAATTGCCTTATCTCATCAAGCACAGTCTGTAACATGGGGTAGTTGTTATTTGTGTCTCTTAGACCTCCTCCACAGTGAGCTCTGTGACTTCACTCTCTATCTGTGCATAAAGCTGTTTACTGCATGTGGCACAGAGTATTTTGGTTACCTCCAGCAACTGGGCCAAAAAAAAAAAAAAAAGGAAAATTTATATTCCGATTTCTTCAGCAAGCTTGACATATTTTCCTGGAGGCTTTCTTTAAATTTGAGATCAAAACGATAAAGGTAGGGGCATGAACTGCTTCCCTGAAGGATAAGAAGAGCAAACAGCTACTTTCTATCCCGCTTCATTGAGAAAATTGTTGTGTGAAGCAAAGCAGAGCAGCATAGGAAGAGGAGAGATACAGGAAATTGAACACCCCGTTGCAAAAGTCATCTGTAGGAGAGGCAGAATGAAAAGGGGGTTTACCTGATTAGCATCACTGCTGAGCTGTGCTCAAGCTGACAGGGGCTCTTCTGTGTGCCTGGGACACCACGCTGGGACCTGACAAGGTCCAGGCTGAACTCCTGGCTCTGCCAACAGGCTTGCTTAGCTAAACGCTGCAGCCCAGTTACTGCACTTAGCCAGGTGCTCTGTTGCCTGCTTTAAAATACAGTCAGCAATTCTTCCCTGTCCATCCCACAGGGATGTCTGCATTACAAAGATGCTGCAGCAGTTGTCCTCAGACGAGGATGGGAACTGAAAAAACACAGCAGGCAGTAAAATGCACTGTAAGGGTCCAAGAGATCAGCAGAGTCACCTGGGTGCCACAAAATGTCTGACAGTGAGAGCACAACTCTGCAGCTGTGGGAGGTGGACACGACAGGTCCCCGATGTGCCCTGATGCCCTATTTGATACACACAGAGGAACAAGAGTGACTGTTCAATACCACATCAGCAACACACCCAAAAGGGGCTGCTTTCCTCCACACATTTCTGCACTTCAGTGCAGATAGGTCACACCACGATGACGCCTGCACAGAGCTCACCCCTCACAACCCATTTCCTCAGCTGACAAGAAGCAGACGTGAGGTTTTATCTCCTCAGCGGGCACAGCTCTGGCTGGTGTGGAGGGAGGCTGGCGGCTGCGGGGACACATCTGCACCCAGGTCAGACGTGGAGTTTTATCTCCATCCACTCCAGGGCTGTGCACCTTTCAACACCCTCAGTGTCAAATGACTTTGTGCCCCCAAGCACCATAAACTTCTACAGCCACAGTAGCTCACAGATGGGTATGGATGGTTATAAAATCACGTCCTAAATTAGGACAGCAAGAAGCTGAGATTGGAAGAGTAGGAGGAAGTCAGGAAATCCCAGGAGATGATGGTGGGGGAGGGATTTAGTCTCTTTAGGAAACAATAATGCAGTTTAATCTATTTTTCTTTTGACTTTACACACTAAAATAAGCTTCTCAGCTTCTGGGGCTGTCACAAATCATAAGGAAAATAAAGCCACTGGAACCCCATCAGTAGAATAAGAGCCATACAGTAATAATCCTGAGGAGCTGCACAGGGCTCTCCATCTTCAAAGTGTTTTACAGACAGTAATTTATTAATCTGCAAATTTCCTCTGGCCAAAAGTATGTGTTCGGCCTCTCTGCTAAGCATGAGAGAGACACACACAGTGCAGTTCAGCACTAGGGAGAGACAGTGCAGGCAGTGGCTCTGACCTCTGGAGCCAGACCTCTGTTTCTTTCTCACTGCAGTCAGAACTCCACTGCTCCAGCCACCACCTGAATCCAGAAGCATTGGTGACATCTGGCACTTTGGAGCCAACTTCAGAGCAGACAAAACCAAAGCTGAAAGCCTCTGATATGGGGGAGTGTAAATATACATGTTCACAATCCAGCAAATAACAGCAAAACCTGAAATAAAGCTCCCAGGAGAGAAGCTCTTGGCTGCCTTTCAGCCACTACCTGCCATGCTGGAATATCATTCTGGCCAAGTCCTGGGCTCATTCTACCACACAGCCCATCTGATAGCCCCCAAGGGAGCTACAGAGGCATTTCCTATGCAAACATGATGATTCCCCCCACCCAAGGGCTATTTATGCACAGCAGGCACCTGCTCACACTACGTGGGTCCATTAGATAAACAGCATGAGGCTGCTCCTCCTCACCTGACAGCAATATTCTTCTGCTTTCGCAATTCCCTAAGACAATACTCCCAACCATGGTCATCTCCCCAGCCCTCACCTTGCAGAAGCTGAGAACTCCTGGAGGGTGAGAGAGCAGCCTGGTTAGCAGAGAGAAAAAAAGGGAACAAGAAGCACAATTACAGCTACATCTTATAAATAAGTCGGTATCTAACACTGGCCAGCTTTGTTCAGAAACAAGAAGATAACATAATTCTGTATTCATACTGGCTGTTATGTTCTTTGTCCGATGGGTTTTTCATCTCTTTTAAGCCACTGTATATTTATACCACTTCAGTAGTGCCAAAGAAACCATTGTAAGACCAGACCCAGGTCCATCGGTTTTTGTTATCCTTCTCTGGCTACCAGAACATCTGGGATCATTAAGCATCCTACAACCCGAGTTCTACCTTAAGGATAGCTTAGCTAGGCAAGGAAAGCAGAAGACCTCGAGTAACACTGCAAACACTGACCCAAAGGTCATGAGTAAGGAATTCAAACCCATGCACTGCAGATCATGTATATTCTCAAGACTAGGAAAGATTTGCCCACGCATTCAGCACGAGCAAATAGAAGACTCAGGCACCAATTCACTCTCAGGCTCTACATCTTTTACTCTACACTACTCAGATCATATTTCTTCCCTCGTACAGCTTGCACCTCCCTTTCAGCAACTGATTTTGTTTCAGCACCAGCCTCCATACACAGCAGAAACAGCAGAGCCCAGAGAACAGATGTTTAGAGCCACAGTGCTGTAGGCAAAATCTGGAGGGGAGATAAAGTTTGTGAGTTTGTCTCTCCAATAGGAAGCAGGGTGAAGCACAGTGCTAAAGCTTTCTGACACACTGCCAGAGAGACTGACAGCCATAGTGGCTGAACTGGATGGAAAAGCCACTTGCAGCCAGAGCAGTGCTGGTATTTTAGAGCTGAAATTTAGCAAGTGTTGGTTCCTCACTTCCTCTGTAAGCTCACAGAGCTTGGGACTCAGCAGAGCCGCTACTCCTGGCTTAGGCAGTCCCTGGTCAGTGCTGCTGACCAGACTGCTCCACTGGGAAGGATGGCAGAGGCAGGAAAAGTGGCAGCAAACCACAACAGAACTCCTGTCCCTGCCTCCAGCCTTGGCTGGAGAGAGAGCTGGTCCCAACAATACAGCATTACATGACTTAATAGTCAAAGGACATTAAAGGACTCAGCTGAAATGACAAATCCCTACCAAGTTACACATGTTAAATATCCCAGGAGCCAGGTTCCCCACTGAGAGCTACCCATCTCCATGGCCCTGCTTGGTGTTAGGTGACCATCAGGGCAGCTGTAGACTGTGCATAGCCCTTCTGCATTCACTCCAGATAAGTTCAGCTCTGCTCCCCCACCTACACTCTCTGCTTTGAGAAGGAAAAGCAAGCCCGAATGCTGTAACATTTCCAGAACAAGGCCAGTCTCCCAAACTGCTCTGTATTTATGACTTTGCAAGTGTGAAACGAGCTCCAGTCTCCTTTTGGTGCCAGTCCAAGGAAACTCCGCAGTGAAACAGAGGGCTGCACAGACGGCTGTGCCTCCACCCAAGTATGGCCATCCAAGCCCATCATGAATAACAAAGGACATTCTGACAGCCAAAACCGGTTTATGAAGTCCATGGCACAAAAAGGAACCTTTGAACTGAAGAGTGCATCTGACACCCACAGACCTGCAGGAAATTAAATGCATACACTGCAGCGGATTTGCAGGAGAAGTGTATTTTAACTGATCACGAGTCTCATGTATGACCCCTTGACTTACATTCTTGCAGCACTCTTCAAGGGTTCTGACCACTGTGTACAGCAAATCTGTGCTAAAGGAGAAATATTTAAAAAGTACCAAATACTCTGCAGAAATGCATGGAGGGTTCTGGTTCTGCCAGATCAATTGGCACGAGCCTGTGTGACCCAAATGCCAGGGTGCTCATTTCACCTGACTGAAATCAGCTTCTTCCCGGCCGACTGCATCAGCTTTTAGAGTTGCTGTAACATTTCCTGGGCAATCCTGATTCAATTGCACCTTCCTCCCATTTCTGCAAAAGCCCAAGATGACTGCACGTGGGGTGTTGTAATGCTGCCTCAGCAGGAGGAGGATGTTGCGTTGGTGGAGAGCAGAACAGCTCGTCCAGAAGCACAAGCAAAGCAGGGATTTTCCCAGCGAGCAGCAGAGATCCATGTCGCTGGGTCCCCACTTCCCCAGGCACTCCTACTACCTAGGGCTTAGTGCAGGAGACCTAGGCCGTGTATTCTTTCTCCTTTGCTGTTTCCCCTTTGCTCACCACTTCCACCCCGCCCATGTTAGCCAGGATGGGACATTCCCCACTAAAGATCACAGCCTACTGTGAGTGCCTGCAGCCCTTGGGCAGCCCAAGGAGAAAAACCTCCCAGGCTTCAGCCTCTGTGATGAACATTGCACTGAGATGAACCCTGCTGAGGTTCACGTTGTGAATCTGGCCATAATAACTCAGTGTGGTCCAAGAGAGAATGACACAAGAGCTGTTCATCTGCTCGGGGTATATTGCAACTGCTTGTTTGCCAGCACTGCAGAGGGACAAGGGTTCATGGGGGGACTTGTCAAGCCCCTGCACAGCCCGTTTTTCTGAACATTTCCCCCCATAAAACCAGCTCCTGTTCTTTCTTCCCTCCCCCTTTCCACTCGCCTCCTGCAAATCATGCTGTCTCCTTCCACCCCCAAATAGGAAGTCCGGAGCCGAGACATGCACAATCTGCCTCTTCACAAGAGCTGGGCTGAACGAGTGCCAGAGGAGCTGCGAGCATGACAACATATTTCCTGTCAGGAAAGTGACTCAGTGAGTCGGGTATCAGAGCTCCTCTTACTCTAGAAGTTCCCCTCTCCCCTTGCATTGCTGAGGCATGAGTCAGAACTGGAGAGCTGAATCTCAGTCCCCTCCAGATCCAACCAGGAATAGCAGAGTTCAGGTTCAAGCTCGGCTTCTTCCTGCAACTCAGTGACAAGGCAGCTTCATGGGCCAAGCCCTGCTTTTACCCCTCACAGAAGGGCAATAATGACACTGACCAAGGGGATAGAATGAGTTTGCAAAGCACTTTTAGGTCGAGGTGCTGTTGCTATTTGCTGGTGCACCCATTCACGCCACACTGGTTGTCTCTACAGAGAGCATTGTACAACACCCAACCAGAACTAACATTGTGTTCGTGCATTTTGCTAAAGTATTTTACACACAACCATTTAATCCAGAAATACTGCAAATGCTTAAAACTAGCTGCAGACAGTTCTCTGCACAGTAAGTGGGTAGGTCCCTCCCAGGCCACGTCCTTACCTGAGCCTCTACTGAGGGTGACCATGGACAGCCAGAGTGAAACCAGCAGGACACTGACCATCTTCATCCTGCGAGACAAAGCACACAGACCTGATTATCTGACACTGTTTTACCACTGCAGGCCATTTTTTAACTCTGTGTTCATCCTTCCATCCACCCAGTGATCCTTTAATTCTAGCATGTCCCTGTTTTATTTCATTAAGATTCCTTAAGAACAGCACCCACGTGGCAGCGTCGCTCCGCCTGCAGGCAGCTTGCCAAGCCTGGGAGGTGATGGCTCTGAAGAGGACAGCCCAGCTCATTGACTTAAGTCACCAGAATAGTCTATATCTGGGAGCACAAAGAGTCAAATGGACGCTTGCAGGCTAGAAATCCCAAGCTTGACTCCCGAAAGAAGGTCCTTTGCCAGGACCTCCTTCTGCTCATCTCTAAGAACAAGTGCAGAAAGCACTCGCGGTGGCGAGCGGCGGCTGTGGCACATCTGCACTGAACACGTGTTTGACCCTTTGACAGGACAGCCACACCGGAGCAGTCCAAATTGCCAAGGTCTGCTGCCAGTGACCTGCAAAGGGGCCGGCTGCCAGAGACTGCTTCAGCCTGCTCCTGCAGGCAGTGCAGGCAAAACAAGGCCTCACCAGCTCTTCCCAGTCAAACCCTCCTTGGAACTCGCAGGAGTAAACAAGTGCCAGGTTTGTACACTTTTCAGAAATGATCTAAACAAAGGCTTACACTTTCTAAGCAGCAGTGATAAGTGAAAAACAATCACAAACTCTTCCATTCCCGCTACAGAACACAATTTCCTGTAATTTGAGATAAATGTACACTGCCAGAGTTTCACTGGCTGCCCACTCCTGTATCTGGCATTCGGCTCTCAGAGCTGCTCACTCACTGGAATTAAATTTCCCTCTGTTTCTAGGTTTTTCAGGATGCAATTTATAAGCTGGTAGTCATGAAAACTGACATCTACTGGATGCTCTCATTAAAGGGGTTAAGGTCACATTTGATATTCCTGGATGCTGTCAGATCACAAAGGGAACAGAGATGGTTAAAAGGCTGAACTTCATCAAAGCATCTCAGCTCTGCCAGGCAGATGCAGTAATGAGCATGGTGATACTGTCAGGAATGTGCTCATGAGATGACAGAGAAACCTGCTCCATCAGGGTGTGTTAAAAGTGCAGGGGGAGAAGCACTTTTAACACTCCCTTAAGCTCCCTTAAACATGTCCCTCAAAAACCTGTCCAGAATACATGCAGTACACAGAAGGGCTTTGAGCATAAGCAGAGAACACCTAAGATTGCACAGATTGCAGAGATTAACAAGAATGCGACACGTGAACTGCGCTACTCAAAACCCAGCAGCGGATATTGAATCTCTCCTTTTCAGTGCTTACATCTGAAAAGCCTTTGTGCGATGCCTTCCCTCTGCTGGGCTCATCTCAAAGAGACAAAGGAAATCTGAAGCATGCCTGTTCTTCCCTGCACAGTCCATGGGAAGGGCTGCACACTGCCTCTGAAGCCATCAGGCTTTCAAAAATGGTCAAGAAGCAGGGATGAAAGTGAGATTTTTTTCCCTGGGGTCCAGCTGAGAGGGCTGATCATCCCCTACCACCTTCCTCCAAATTAAAATTCCAGCTGCTTATCAAACCCCTCTCTATTGCCACCTACAACCAGCTCCCAATGTTATTTAAGACTCCATAGGGAAGAAACAACATTAATTACTCCTACCCCTTGGAAATGCTGAAGAAAGACAAAACATCTTTATGCCATCAGATTGGACAGAGAGATCCAACATGCTGCACTTCTGGTAGGAATTTAGGAACTTATGGTAACTGAGATGCTTGAAGAACGGGGGTGTAAACAGTGGTGGGGAAACATTCCCATAATAAAGATCCCTCATGGTTCCCTCTCCATTCGTCATTAGCTAAATGCACAGCGTGTCCTAACTCACCCTTGTTTTCCAGTGACTCTCTCCTGCATTTTGCACAAATCAGACTGAATTCAGCCCTGAAGCAAGCAGGAACAACTACTGACTTTGGATGAGTTTCCCTTGTATAGAGCAAGGCCATTTGCGCGGCCTGAGGCCAAAATAAACTACTACATTTCACTGGATGATACATGAACTCTGCAGTGAGCTAATATTTACATCCATTAGCTATGCTCACAGGAACATGCTCCTTTCAACTGCCTCACAGAGCCACCAGGTCTCTGTTCCCATGAGCAAGGTATCCAAGATTTCCATGCTCTGTCTGCTAGTAGGAGAATCCTTTTTTTCTTGCTCTGCCCAGCTACAAAATCAGAAGCCTTACACACAGAGTGATTTACTGCTGGTTCATTCCAGGTTTTCCAGAGATCTTATCAGCGGAGACAGACGGACACAGAGCCTGTCAGATTACAGCAATTCCTCCATTATAGAAAAGGGACACAGTTGACCACAGCCCTGGCTGCTCTCACTCTATACAAAATGCAAGGGGCCATGGAAGGGACATGCACACAGTCAAGGGCTGGTCAAGGGGAGGCATCACAACCTCCTGGATGCCCTGACCACGCCACCATTTGCCAGTCCAGCTCCATTCCTGTGGCACATAATTACTGAAAAAAACCCCAAAACCAAATAGCCCCAAACCTGTGATATCCCCCAGATAAAAAGGTCGTCCCACAGCAGTCCTGTGGTGACACAGGAGAAGAGCATCACATTCTGTTGCAGAGAGGGGTGGGTTTTGCAATGCCCTTAAGAACCTGACACCACAGGACTACAACCCACCCTGGTCTTGCCAGGGACTGGAAGAGTTTTCTCAATCTTTCCCAGCAACCTGCTGCTGTGTTTCGTGACAGGACAGAGCACATTGCCATTTTTCCTGCCTGTGATGCAATTCCAGTGGTGTCTGATGAACTTCTTGTGCAATTCCGTAGCACTGCACCGAAACACTAGCATCTGTGGCTGCAACCAAATGAGCCAGAGGCCAGGGAGTGCAAACCCAGGCTGCAGCAGAGGGCTTCACCCAACTGCATCCACCCAGTGCAAATAAAAATAAAAGGAAACGCTAAAGGGAGCCAGGAATAAAATCAGTGAGCAGGAGAGCTTATGAGCTCAGAAATCACACCGCAGCTAGAAAGCAGGCAATCAGAGCAGCCAGAAGGCAGCTGGAGAGCTCTGATACATCCTCAGCACTCCAGGAACTTCTCACGAGACCGATATACTCTGAGGTGTTCTTAATGTCTCCATAAATTAACATTTTAATAATAATTCATAGAGCGGTTAGGGAAAATGATCCATCACAGCCCTTGCTAGAATTTTTTTTTTTTTTTAAAGAACTTAACTTGAAATGTTCACTTTGTTTCAAATCAGAAATTGTTCCCTTTTCCTTCCTGAGCACTGTTTTCTTCAAACTTTCACCTTCAGTCTACTGAGGAGCAAAGAAAAGTGGGGTGGGGGGAAACACAGTCATGGAAGTGCCTCCTGCTCTTAACAGCAAAGGGGGTGGAAAGGTTTGGTTTTTCATTTGATACTGGTCACAACTGGCTTTTATGTCAGAAAAAAACATGAATATTTTCATACGAAACACCTTTTAGTAAAACGCCCTTGCCAAACAGACCTCAGCAAGGCATCATTCCTCCTGCCTTTAGCAGCAGGAGGAATGCCCGCAAAGCCCACGCACTTTCCAACAATTATAAAACAAAAGACAGACGTCAAGTAATTAATGAAGAGAACTGCACTCAATGTAACTACTGCACACCTATTCTCAAAGACACTGTACCAATTCTACAGAACAGTGCTGCATTTTCCAAGAAAAATGCCTTTGTCCCTCCTAACCACAGGCCTCTAGGGAGAGCTGATAGGTTTTTTGCTTTTCACTGAGAAGTCACACTTACGGCCTGCAGAACAAAAGCATCCTTCAGAACCTTGCCACTAAGTGCTCTGACTGAAAGGGCATTTAAAATAAAGCAGTTTCTGAAAGAGGAAATAAATAACTTCAGTCAAAGCAGGTTTTACATACTATTTTCTTTCTGTAATTCTGTCCCAACTCAAAAGCATTTGAGAGCCCCAAAAAATGAGATGCAGACACAGGAAGGCTAGCAAAATCCAGAGTGGGCTAGCTTAGGAAATGCTTTCGTTCTGTGCCACATGGACTCAGAGATGAAGGTTGAGTGACGGGCTGCAGAGCAGAGATGGTGCTCAGGGAAGGGGCACAGCTCTCTGCTCCCAATCACAGCATGCCCATGAGCCCTGGGTCCCTGCATCATCACACAGCAGCATTGGAGAAGGCTGCCCAGTGAGTTTGTTGGGTTTTCATATGGGGAAAAATAGATGTACAGTTCAAGTAAATTCAAAGAATCCAAAAGGCAGACAAAGGGCAGCCTGAAAAAGCAGCTGCAGAAAAGTAACAGCAAAAACACTAATGGAAAATGGGAAAAGGCCCTTCAGCCCTCCAGGAAACACTTTTGCTTTTCAGTATATGCAGGAGTAGGTCAGACAAAAGGAGGAATTACTGTAGCATAAACCATCTTGGTGCCACTTAGCCAGGGTTTGCGCAGTGTCTCTCTGACCCTGCCTCTCCTCCAGAGGCCACGTGGGCACTGCCTGGCACTGCCTTTTGCTGTGGGGTCCGTGGTCCCACTCTGTCCTGCCCAAAGGGGAGCCTCTCCTGCAGAGAACCAGTCAGTCCCAGGAACAGCCCTCCAGAGGAACTGAATGTGACACCAAAATCTCTGGGGACCTGGGCAGAAAGACAGGCCATGGGTTTTGGAAGTCCAGCCTTTACTCCCCACGAGGAATAGCCACATTCATTGCAATTTTCATCCGCAGACAGCTCCCAGGAACGGAGCAGGGAGGAATCCAGCAGAGGTTTGATGATGAGCACCATAAGCAGCACGCAGCACTCTCCCTGCTCTCGTGCACGCTACGCCACACTCATCACTTCAAACACAGGCACATTGACCAGAGGGCCCCAACGCTGTCCTCGGAAAAACATTCACATCTCTCCTGAGGGCAGGGAGCCCGATTTGTCTTGGCAGCAGCTCTCAGGCACATTTCAGCAGGAATAAGCAGGGCTGAAGCCTGCCCTGCAGTCAGGGATATCTCAGGAGCCATAGGTGTGACCCAGTCACTGCATCTACCGGTGACACATCCAAGGCAGGGACCTGCAAAATCAACACTGGAGTCCCACCTGTGCCAGGGTAGCTGCACTCACCAGGCCATCGCATGCCTGACAGCAGAGAGGGCTGAAAGGAATTTGTTCTGAAATGTTTCTATTACAAAAGTAATTTATGTCATCAGAACCAAAGGAAATGCTGAAATTTGAGCAGCCTGAAAGCTTTTCACCAGCTAGAATCACAGCAGATATTACCCACCTGCTTTTGCAGAGGGGAAAAAAAAATTAAGCTAGTGGGAATCAGATGGAAAGTTGCCCTGGTGAGAGGAGTCTCCTGTCACTAGCACTAAGGATTTTCTGCCTTGCTTGGCCAGACCTGGCCATAGGCACACAGAACCTGGAAGCACTGGCTCCCAGCACTGGGCAGTTAAGAGTGCTCACACACAGCTTTACACCCAGGGCTGCTGAGTACCCTGAAGGGAGAAAATAACAAACCAAAACCAAACACACAACAAGAAAATCTGGAAATAGTCTTCTTAATCAGTGGCTCAGCCAGCTCACTGCCAGCCAAGGACATGACACCAGGCATCCAAGGTGGCTCCATTTGCCTGCCACCCACCATGGCCCCTCCCTGGCTTCCTGCCTGCACGTCCAGGCCAAGGTCTGCAGCCTGATGGCTTTTTAATAATTACTTTTTACAAAATCCCCAGCATGGGGATGAACAAGCTCAGCAGTGTGATGCTCCAGAGTCACCATGGGAGGTGATCCCAAGCTATTTCTCCTTCAACGGAGCAGCACAAACTGCAGAAACAAGGCTGCCCTTCCAAGAGCATCAAGAGCTCCTGAGGGCAGAGCTGGCAGCAGCCTCTCCTCAAGCTCAGAGGCTCAGGGAGAAGTGTGGAGACTTTCATTCACAGTGAGTCATTCCTGGGAGCTTCCTTGGTAGTGCAAGATTTGCCTCTGCCAGTGCCAATGTTTGGGACATGGAGGCGAGATTTCCAGGCAGGGAATTTGTGATTTGCTACTGGCATTTAGATACCATTTCCTGGCACCCTCTTGGCTCAACAGATTTAATGCTAACAATGAGAATTCAGAGGAAGAAGCCTTTTTTATCCCTCTCAAAAGAAAAAGTGCAATCTAGGCATGTGGAGAGAATTGGAGGGGGGTGCTTGAAAATGTACCTGAAGAAATTTGGCATCCCCTGCTTCCCTTTGCAGTTCTCCTGGGGTCCTCTCAGGACTTGGAAAAGCAGAAATGCTACAGATCTTGCACACTGCTCTGCTGGAGTCCAGGGTGCCGCTGATTATACTCTGCCACCAATTTTACAGGCAGAGCACACTGCATTTCATACATGGAAAATAAATGAGCTCTCTGTCACCTCTAAAAAATATGCACACCTGGACAAGTCAAATAAGCAGCTGTGACTATTGCCTAGAGATCTGTGGAGTGGGCTGGAGAGGGGCAGGCAGAGCCACAGCTATAAAATCAAACAGCACAGATTACAAATGGATCCATGCTGGCCACCGAGCAGTTCAAAGACTAAGCTACAACAGCACACTTCTGTGCTCAAGCAAAAGGTATCCAGCTAAGGTAGTCTATCTTTTTTTAAGTGTGAATAGCCAGGGAATGAAAAGTTTCCAACAGTGCTTCAAAGAGATCTTCCATGAAGCCAGACACAATGCTTCTATTTTGGACAGCTATGTTAGAGTGAAAGGAGAGTTCTGAGAAACACGCACATATTGTGCTACCACAAAATAAACTGACAAACTAATATTTGCACAGAAAAAAAGAAATCTGCAATCAGCGTGGTTCAAAGACCTGAGAAGACTTAAGGAATCCAAAGTCAGATCCCTCCCTCGCTGGAAAAGTTCCAATTAACTGTGGTGGAACACTTGGAGACATCTGACAACAAGCATTTAATTTATACATTCTGCCTCTTGACCTTTTAATGGTTTTACAATGTAAGCAGCTCCACTACCCTCCCTAGGAGGTTGTTCCACTGCCCCAGCAGACACAGCAGCACATCCACACTGTGCAACAGATTGCACAGCAGCAGCCCCAAGCTAGCTCAGCACAAGCCTCTAAATCCAGAGAATACAATGCAGCTTCGAGCAGGTTTTCAGATGGGCTTAATGCCTTCTTCAGGACAGGTCCAGGACTCTCAAACCCCAGAGCAGCTTTCCCAGGAGAGGTGTCTCCTTGCAAGCACAGCCTGATCCAGCCAGTGCCCTTCAGCCCCACTCCACATCCTCCCAGTCACACCAGGGACTGCACCCACCTGCAACAGGTTCTCAGTGTAAAAAACACTCCAAGAGGTTTTTTTCTTAAGTCCAAGCTTTTGCTGCCAGCTACATACCTGCTCCTTCAGTTCATCTCCTCCCCTTACAGCACTAAGTGCCTGAGGACCAGATTCCCAGGATGGCTGGTCTATATTCAGTCAACATCTTTCCCTTCTTGTTCCTCCAGAGAGGGACACAACCGGCAAAAATCCTCCAAGCACCACCACACTCCAGAGCACATCACCACTGTCTTTCACTTCCCTTCCTAAGAATCTGCTTTCCTGTGGTGCCACAAATTCCTCAGGCAGCTGCAGTGTCTCCAGCACCACTATCAGGCTTACCCATGCTGCTGCCAGTGGGGAAGCCCCAGCTCTTCCTGAGGCATAACAGAATGATTTCCTCAAGTGACTCTGGGCATCCTGGGATGAGCGACACATTCAAGGGTAAAAGCAAGTCAGATGAGTTTTTCTTTTTCAAGTTTGGGCCACACAGCATTTCCACACCTGGTACTTATATTAATCATGTTAATTTAATCCCATTTAACCTTATAAGTAAAAGCGAACAAGAATAAGACATCAAGATGCTTCAATCCCTGTCCTGCAGCTCCAACAGGCTGCTCCAAGTGTGCTTTACACATCAATCAATTTAAAGCAATATAAAAATAGAAAGCCCAGAAGCTACCAGCCTTCCCCAGGACAGCTCCCCACTTAAAAGCAGTTCTCTGGAGGTCCTTCCAGCCTTCCACATTCCCAACCCACCCACATGGTCCTCCTGGTGACTATCAGAGCAGCTTTCTTTTGCATACCTGTCCCTTTCTGGTCAGCATAGTATAGCTGCATTCTGCAAAGGGGACTAGAAAAAGCTGTGTACACACAGAAAAAAGGAGGAGAAGAGAAACAAGAGTGAGACAATCCTTCCCCCTGTGATGTCTATTGCTTTTGCTCTCCATGTCTCTAACATTTCCCACTGCAAATATTCAGTTGCACCATCACAGGGAACTTCTCAGGCTCTGCCTGCACTGGCCCCATCAGTGCAGCTTGAAATTCAACCTTCAAAGAACAGCACCCTGAAATTTGAAGTCCAGGAGCCTCCTTTGAGAAAGTCTGCTCTGTGACCCACAGCACCTACACAGTGGGAAGGCTGAGACGGAGCTGAAGGCAGCAGTATGCTGTGATTGTCATCAATATTAATTATTTGGGGAGAATATGATTGATCTCACAAGGGCAATGAATTCATTTCTTCAGCTGAATGACAAACAAAAGGCAATACATGCGCTGCTGACATTTCCAAAGGCTACAAGGAGCAGAGACACAAGGAAATACTGCTATGCATTTAAGCCCTGCTGCAAAGGGCCAAAAATCTGAAAAGCCACTGAAATTTTCACTTCTGAGCACTTTCAATGCCAGGAAGTGGATGCCTTCATATTCTCAAATCTGTGTGGACCCCAGCCCTGGGCTGGCTCACCTCTTTGCTTTGAGAGGAAGTAAACACTGAGTGTCTTTGGAAAGCCGGTGTCGTGGTTTGACACTGGCCCAACGCCAGGCACCCACAAAAGCCACTCGCTCACCCTCCCCTACCACAGCTGGGCAGAGGAAAGAAAAATTAACAAAGGAGATAAGGACCGGGATAAAGGAGTTGAGATAAGGACCAGGAAAAAACACTCAAAGGGCAAAACAGGCTCAGCTTAGAAGTACAAAGTGAATTTATTGCTAACAGAGTCAGAGGAGGATAATGAGAAGTAAAATAAGCCCTTAAAAAACACCTTTCTTCCTCCATCCTCTCCCTCCTTCCCACCAACAGTGCAGGGGACAGGGCACTGGGGTTTGGTCAGTTCATCACCGAGATTCTCTTCCGCTGCTCCAGGAGAGGAGTTCTTCCCCTGTGAGGCCGTGGGGTCCCTCCCACAGGAGACAGTTCTCCATGAACTTCTCCAACGTGGCTCCACTCTCACGAGCAGCTGAAACATGAGTCCCTCCCATGGGCACACAGTCTTCTCAAAACTGCCGTGCCATGGCTCTCTCTTTCCACGGGGTGCAGTCCTCCAAGGACAGGCTGCTCCAGCCTGGAAACAAGGGCCCTCTCCCTGCACTGGGTCTCCCACCGGATCACCGCCTCCTCCAGGCATCCACCTGCTCCGGCCTGGGCACCTCCCTCATGGGCTGCAGGTGGATCTCTGCATTCCCCGTGGACCCATGGACTGCAGGGGGACAACCTGCTTCACCATGGTCTTCACCATGGCCTGCAGAGGAATCTCAGCTCTGATGCCTGGAGCTCCTCCTCCCCCTCCTTCTCCACTGACCTTGGTGTCGCCATGTTGTTTCCTTCACATGTTCTCACCTCCTCCTCTTCTCTGACTAGAAGAAAAACTGCACATGCCCCACTTTGTCTTGATCCTCCTCCCAAATACGTTACCACAGAGGCACCACCAACCTCTCCAACTGGCCCAGCCTTGGCCAGCAGCATGTCCATCTTCAGAGCCATCAGGAATTGGCTCTGCTGGACATGGTGGAAGCCTCTAACAGCCTCCCACAGAAGCCACCTCTGCGGCCTCCCCGCCATCAAAAACCAGGCCACGCAAAACCAACACAGTTGGGTTGAGTTTCCCTCCTGCTCTTTATGTCAGCAACTACAGTCATTGCACCTGTCAGATACAGGGGGAAAAAAAGTTTATAAGAGGGAAACATTACCCTCCTGACTATTCAACAGGGCTGAAACGCAAGGTACAGCTCCTCTGTGCAATGAGAGAAAAGGATGACAGAATAAGCCTTGAGAAAAGCATTTCTATCTATCCACGGCCTGGGGTCAGGGAGTCTGTGTGTGAGAAGCCTCCCAAGCAGACAGAGTTAAACAGCCTCCCTAAATTCCACCTAGCAACATGAGAGAGGACAAGGAAGGGGGAGAAAGGTAAATGCACTGAGACTGTGGCTATTTTTTCAGGAGAATGGATACGGAGGAAATCCCATCCCAGTCCACAGGGATGTTATTCCAGTGGAGTCTGACTTCTGTCCTTCAGTCACCCCAACACATCATCTCAAATGCAACCAGCACAATTTGCTAGAGCCACACATTTTGGGATCCAGCAGCACACCTGTGTTCATTCAGAGAGGCTGGGTGCCCTCAAGACCTCCACAGCCTGCCAGCTAGGCAGCAACGTCCTCCTCCCACTACCCAGATCCCTTCTTAAAAACAAGGGCTGGGAGGTATCTGTGCTTGAAGGAAGAGGGGCTATTTCTCAACAGAACAAATCCCATTATTCGTATTAGAGTAAATTTGCATGGCTCTTACTGTCAAAACAAGTATTTTTTTACACATCTCAGAGCTTTGACTCAACAGACTGCTAATAAATTCATGTAGGTGGGACCCTGGATGTTACTATGGTGGGAGGGAGGTGAGGTTTTACTTTTTGCAACAGGACTAACCTGAGAAAAAATAACTAGAAATTTAGACTCCTTACACTGCCATTTACTAGGCTCCCATAAGTCTCTAAGGTTGAAGATTTTAAAACAGTCTCTAGTTTAGGGTAGAAATATGAGTTTCTGACTAATGTATATGAAACCCATATGTAGGCATCAATCACCAAATGCAGTGCATGAAAAATTGTAGTACCTCCCTGACAATCAGCATTAGAGAACTTATAAATGGCTGTCTTCTGAACTGAGTGCATTAGTAGAGGCTTCTGAAATCTGTGCCTCTGTTTCCCCAGCCACATTTAGAACAGCCTCTCCCCACCTCACACCACAGCAGTGCATCTTAATGTCTCTAAAGTGCTTAGAGATGCTGAGATGAAAGATAACATATGAGTGCAAAGTATGGATTAATTCCCTGAGCCCAACAGTCAGTGGAGCTGATGGGGCTAAAAGTAACACATACCCACCACAAAAAAACCAGTTCTGAGCCTGTCTTATATAGTAACTACTTAAGCAACAGTTCCCTTGGAACAAGTAATTTTGGGGCTGGTTAGTTGGGCACATGGAGCCCCAGCAGGCAGGAAACACAGAAATGCAATATACTACTAGGAAAAATAGATGCTCTTCCAGAAGGTCTTCAACCTGTTCCTATAGAATTTGGCGGTGGGATTTGAACTCGTTTCAGTTAGAGATGTTCACATTTTAGCAACCACCACATAAAGAACATGACCAAACATAATTTGAAAAGCTATTTCCATTTCTGTTTGTTTTTATAAATTATTAAAAATCCAGTTTAAATAGTGCAAAGAAAACTTTAAATTGAGCAAGATAAGTTTTGGCATCCTTCCAAGTAGAAGACAAACCCCAAAACGTTACTGCAAATCCAACAGATGGGAGTTATTTTTCACTCTTTAAAATTTCATTCCTTTGCACTGAGATTAACTGTAATTAGCTCTTTATTTACATCTTAGACAAAAAGTAAAATGATAAAGAAAGGCAAGCATAACCACAACTCACAGGCAGAAAAAGGCCAAAAAAAAGAGAAAAAAAAACCCAACAAAAAATCCCTCTGAGAAGAAAACATGTCTTTCTTGCCAAGCAGCACAATTGTTACAAATATACAGTTAAACAACTCCACAGCATCCTGTCAGCACTAAGGATAAACATGTAAGTCACAGTTTTGCAAGCTTTTACACACAAATTGATCAAATATCTAAGAATCATCCTCAGAACACTGGAAAAATCTCACATCCCTCTAAATGAGCAGCATCAGGCCTAAGAGAGGCAAGATACTCCACTACACTTTTATTTCAGTCACGCAAGGGATTAAACAAAACTGTGAGGAAAACAAACAAACAAACAAAAAAAGCAAACCCAGCAGCTTTCTCAGATAAAGAGAGAGGCATTAAAACTTACTCTTTTTTTCTTTACTCTTTTTTTAAAACCCTCTTCTAATTCTGGTAACACCTCAGCTTAGTAAAGCTGAAGAGGTTTCTTAAGTGTTTGTGTAAGCGCATGATTCAGGTTGTATCTTCGTGTTTCAGCAGCAGCACAGCAAAGCTGTCCAGGGAGCTGCACGGGGAGCCCAACTCCAGCCTCAGACTGTGGCACTGCCAGGCTGCACCACGGAGCTCCCACCTGCACCCACACAGCCCCTGATCTGCGGCCACAGCCAGCACGACAAGGGTTAAACAGCAGAGCTTGCCCAGCCCTGCCTAAACAAGCTGTTAGCAACGAAAAAAAACGAGTGAGTGGGCTTGAAGGCAGCCTCAAATGCTTCTGAGCCGACTGGAAACTCTGCCATGGCACCTCAGGGATCTCAATACCCGTGATGGACATGGGATGGGAGTGCTGGACCATCCAGAGCTCCTGCCAGGCACAGTCATGGGTCTCCTTCTGTGGGCACCTAGAGAGAGCTGGGAAGAGCTGGTAGCTCTTGATGGCCCTACTCTGAGTGGGATTTCCAAGCTAATGGCTCTCTGGCACCTTCCTAGCATTCCCAGGAGAAGGAGCCACCTACCGCTTCCCTGATTCAGCCCAGGATTCATGGAAATCTCTTATTCTCTGCCGCAGATAGAGCGTTTAAGTTAACAGTCTCTTTTTGTTAACACATGGAAATGTAAAAAGACTCCACAAGAATCAATGTAACTTTTTCATATAAACATCAAGTTGACACATAAGACAGAGAAGAAGGAGGGAGAGGAGGGAGAGAAGAGGGAGGGAGATCCAAACACCAGGGACCTTGAATCCACTCACTGCAAAAGTTAAGGACTGAAATAATTCTCATTTATTCATATGAGAAAGTGAAGCTCTCACTCTCTCACACTCCTTCTCTCTCCCTAACGCTCTCAGATACTTCTATCTTTAGCCAATTATCCTTGCTGTAATTTTCTTTAAATTGTAATTGGATAATCATCCAGACTCAGGGGAAACCTGTGTCAGAGGAATTCCTGGGGATATATTCCCATTTGATGAAAGTGAGAGTTGTCAAATTAACAAAGGACTGACTAAAGACACGATTCTTCACTTGTAGCAAAAATACTGTTTTACAAGTATGTTTTACTAATTTTAGAGAACCCTATAACAAAACACATACACTTGTACACTCATTCTCCTGTATTTTATTTTCTGCAAAATGAGACTCTGAATTTATGAATATCATGTTCTGTGCGTGTGTCTTATTGGGACCTCTGAGGCTGAACACAGTAAACACTCTGGCCAAGATCGAAATTCCCTAAAGCGTAGGCACCATTTGAAGTAATTTCCCCAAATCAGTTCCCTTCCTGCGCTCTCTCTGAGCTCATCTGGCTCAGTCGCATGCAAAAGCCCCACACGGACCCACGCTGTGGCTGAGAAACATGAGATTAGCCCTCTGCCTGGCAAAAGCACCGGTGTGGGGGGGAGAAATCCTAAAATACCTCCCAAAAGAAGAAGCTGCTTTGTTCCAGTTTAGCAGTGAATCTCAGCCACACTGATGGTGGAGCAGAGAAAAGCAGCTACAAACCGTGGATGGAAGAGCCCCACCTGCACACGGCCCCCGAGCACACACAGGGTGTGGAGAAGGGTCAGCTCAAGCATGGCACACCCGACAGCCGCTCTGCCTTCCTTCTGCCTTTGCATCTGTCCCACTTCGCCCACCCAGAGGAGCTCCAGCTCTCACCCACCGGGAACAGAGATGCCACTGGCCGAGCTGCATCAGCCTGACAGCACAGAGGAGACAGGCTCTGCTCATGGGGGCAGTGAAATCCATGAGCTGTGTCAAGAGAAAGGGAGAGGAGGAAGGAGGAGAGCAGGCAATATCTGAACTGTGAGCTCCGCTGTAGAACGTGTTTCAGTTCCCAGATAACGTGGCGCTGTTCACAGATTTCAGCTTATACAGGCTTTTCCCTACTGCTATTTTTATCCCAAAAGCACTCCCCGTTACTGGATGATGAGAAAAAAAAAAAAAAAAAACATGAATGCATTCACATGCTGATATAATCTTCCTAACTGTCCACCTGGCTAATGCAACCTGAGAGCCAGGCTGGAGCATCTCCTCTCCCACACCACCAGCCACAAGGGCTTTGTGGCAAGTTTTTGCAAGTCAGAGTCTTGCTGAAATGGGAGGACACTTGACAAGAGAGGGAACCCAGGATAGATGGGGAAAGAAATACGAATCATGTGACTGCCAAAATAACCAACAGAGAAATCCAAACATAAGTAAGAAGAAGGAATAAAACCACAACTTTTGGCCTCTTATTCTGAAGGAGTATAATGTTTCCTCCATAGAGCTGGATTCTGGTTCATGCAGGTCTTGAAGGAATAAGGCTGGGACAAAATCTCTCTGCCTCATTCTTCTTAAATGCTTATTTCCAAGCTTAAAATTACAGCTCTGAGGCCAGCAAGGAGGCATTTCCCATACCTCCAAGTATCCAGGCACCATCCAACCTGCTGCCACACCACTCCCCCTACGCTCTTTAAGTCTCTCTGATCTATGTGCACTTTGGGGTGCCAGGTGTTTTGGGGTAGTGCTACCTGACCCAGGGGATGAGGCTGCTGGAGCCCAGAACAGGGCAGCACTCATCCCCACTGCACGTGCTCGTGCTCAAATGAAGAATACCTGCACGGACCAACAGAGTCTGGAAGGGGAGAGTGGTGTTCAGAGGTGTTCAGGCACAAGCTTTCTTTCCACACCCTGGAGGGATCAGAGGACCTTCTGGACTCTGGGGAGGCATGGACAGACATCAGCAAGCATCGTATCATATGCAGACACTTTGAACTCAAGCTAGAAGCAGAGACATGGAAAGCAATCCCAGAGCTGTGTGGATGCAGCCCTGCCCCCTGCCTTGCATGGAGGCATCGAGTTAGAAACATAACCTCTCACTCCACAGCCCTTCCTTCAGCTCCATGCAGCAGCCCCCACCTTCCCAGCTCAACATTTCCTGGTCACTGCAGTGCCCTGCAGGCTTCCACCACCCCAAGTTCTCACAGGTTTGCTCTCCATGTCCCTCATTATCCTACACCCTCAACTGCTCCTCCAGACAAGGTGTTTCCAGCAACAACACCATGCCTACTTCCAGGGAAGAAGAATATCTGGGTATTAGAGTTTAATCCTCTCTGCTTGCCCTCTCCTGCTCACCACAGGCAGGCAATGGAGACAGAAAGCGGGACCCTTTCCAGCACCAAGTCTGCCCACCCGAGAGCCTGTGGGCTGGAGTGATGCTCTCCATGAAAACAAGGGATGCCTTTCCTGCAAGGAATACAAGACAGCAAGTAAATCTTCCAGAGCTGCCAAAAGCAACCTGTTATAAATGACCCTCTAAGTTATGAGATATGGACTCTCCACAGTACAGTTAATAAATAACACCTCACAATCCTTCCAGGTATGGAAGCGTATGTTGGGTGACAGTTCTGCATGCCCAAGAGGGGCACGGTTAAAAATGGAGTGTCAGGAAAATAATGCTTTTTAATTACAAAGGAGATAGGTTTTTTTAAAATATAAGGAGCTTGCTGCAATCTCCCGAATCCAGAAGTGAAAAGCATTTCCTAGGACAAAAATCTGAATGCATGGAAAAAAATCCATCATTTTCTAGGAAAAAAAAAAGATCTGTAAAGCCAACCAGAATTTTATCCAAGCATTATAACCAGCTATTCACAAAACAGAGGTCAGGATGAAAAGAGAGAGTGTGCATGTGAGAGGGCATTTATAATCCAGTTTACTGTGACATCCTAAGGCCCCAAGATCAGGATTCTGTTGTGCCAAGCACTGTACAGGCACACTCCAAGAAACCAGCCCAGAGTGAGGAACAAGCACTGCCACTGTAACAGGGGAAAGCGACATTGGCACAGAAAAGGGACACCTGAAGCACTGAAGCCTTGATGGTTTCCTTTTCCCCCTTCTTTTTCAGGAAACAATTCCTACCATCCAGTTTCCCTCCAGATACCCCCACCAAACTGCTTCACATAAGGGGGCAGGTGCCCCCAACAAGCACAGCAAAGGCCATCTTGCTGCCAGCATCTAATCGCTTCCAGTCTATTTTCTTGGACATATCTCTTCCACTTTATTTCCCTGCTACGGCTTAAGCCTGACCCCTTCCTCTCCCCACTTCCATTTCAGAGACCCGTTTGACAGCAGAGAGCAGGTATCAGAGGCTCACGAATTTGCAATACGGGTGAAAATTAAAGTTGCATTTCTCAGCGCGTGTAGCGCTCCAGCCAGGAATACCCAGATCTCCGTGGCCCAGGAGAGCGAATTAAAGCAAACCCCTCCGCATGTCGGGGACCCGGGGCACGGCCAGCGCGGCTGCAGGAGCAGCGGAGACAAATCCGCGGTCCCGCAGCTCGGCTCGGTCTCCGCACACCGAGGGATCGCCGAGGGTCCCCCGAGGTCCGCGGGGGTCCCCGGCCCCGCGGCGGCACCGGCACCATCGCGCCCGCTGCCGCCCCCGCTCCGCTCCCCATCCCCGGCCCCGCACGCTCGCTCTCACCGTGCCCACCCGTCCTCCCTCGCCCGTGGCCGCCGGGCGCTGCTCCTCGGGCTCTCCCGAGCGGTTCCTCTTCTTNGGTCCGGCCGGGGGAGGCGGGGTGCGAGGCGGGGTGCGCGGGGCCACGGCTCCCTCTCCTGGCCGGAGCCGTCCTGCTGGCGGCAGCTGCCCGGGGCCGAAAAGTGCCCGGAGCCCTCGGAGCCGGCCCGCTGCCTGTTTCTGGGTGGAGCGGGCTGGCGCACACAGCCCTGCCGCTGCCGCAGCCCACGCGCGCTTTGCGGGCCACCTGCCCCCCGGGAAAGTAAAGTTTCCTATTCTCCCCTCTGGTGTGCTGGGGTTCCTTCCCAGTAATTTCCTCCCAGGGCTCCCTGGGCATTCTGATGCCACTTCNTTTTCAGGAAACAATTCCTACCATCCAGTTTCCCTCCAGATACCCCCACCAAACTGCTTCACATAAGGGGGCAGGTGCCCCCAACAAGCACAGCAAAGGCCATCTTGCTGCCAGCATCTAATCGCTTCCAGTCTATTTTCTTGGACATATCTCTTCCACTTTATTTCCCTGCTACGGCTTAAGCCTGACCCCTTCCTCTCCCCACTTCCATTTCAGAGACCCGTTTGACAGCAGAGAGCAGGTATCAGAGGCTCACGAATTTGCAATACGGGTGAAAATTAAAGTTGCATTTCTCAGCGCGTGTAGCGCTCCAGCCAGGAATACCCAGATCTCCGTGGCCCAGGAGAGCGAATTAAAGCAAACCCCTCCGCATGTCGGGGACCCGGGGCACGGCCAGCGCGGCTGCAGGAGCAGCGGAGACAAATCCGCGGTCCCGCAGCTCGGCTCGGTCTCCGCACACCGAGGGATCGCCGAGGGTCCCCCGAGGTCCGCGGGGGTCCCCGGCCCCGCGGCGGCACCGGCACCATCGCGCCCGCTGCCGCCCCCGCTCCGCTCCCCATCCCCGGCCCCGCACGCTCGCTCTCACCGTGCCCACCCGTCCTCCCTCGCCCGTGGCCGCCGGGCGCTGCTCCTCGGGCTCTCCCGAGCGGTTCCTCTTCTTTCTCTCGTATCTCCCCCCCGTGCCAGCCGAGGAGCGGGGGCCGCTGCCGGCTGCGCGCTGCCGCCGCCCGGCTCCCCCTGCGCACCCCGCGCCGGGGCTGGAATCCGCCTCCTCCGACACAAACTTTCCCTTCGCGTGCGGGGAAGTTCACGGGCGGGACAGGCTCCCTGTCCCTTGTCCCTGCCCCCGCCCACGCCTACAGGAACACGGGCGTCCCCCGCGCACCCCTACGCAGCGCGGCTCACCTGAGGACGCGAGGAGCGCAGAGCTGTGCCCGGCGCGCCGCGCTCTCCTGTTCTTCCTCTTCTTCCTCCTCGCCGTCGTCCCCGATCCGCGTCCCCGGGCTCCGCTCCGCCCCGCCCGCCCCTTTCCCTGCGGCCGCGCTCCGCTCGCGCTCGGGGCGGTCCTGCCGCCCGCGGCGGTCAGTGCGGGGCAGCGGGGTCGGAGCCGGCGGGCGCGGTGCCGGGGAGGGCACAGCTCCGTCCCTTCCGCAGCTGGCGGGTCCGGCCGGGGGAGGCGGGGGGCGAGGCGGGGGGCGCGGGGCCACGGCTCCCTCTCCTGGCCGGAGCCGTCCTGCTGGCGGCAGCTGCCCGGGGCCGAAAAGTGCCCGGAGCCCTCGGAGCCGGCCCGCTGCCTGTTTCTGGGTGGAGCGGGCTGGCGCACACAGCCCTGCCGCTGCCGCAGCCCCTGCGCGCTTTGCGGGCCACCTGCCCCCCGGGAAAGTAAAGTTTCCTATTCTCCCCTCTGGTGTGCTGGGGTTCCTTCCCAGTAATTTCCTCCCAGGGCTCCCTGGGCATTCTGATGCCACTTCGTCCCAGAGAAGTGGCACCGTTTTTACTGTATCGTTGGCACAGATGCGGCCTGGATGAGGCTGAAATTGTTGATGGATGAGGAGTGGGCACCTGAAACAGACTGCAAGGGCAGTGTCAGTGAGTCTGAGGAGTGGAATAAAAATCTGCAGAGGTTTGGGCTTGCACCTGCTCCTGGAGACTGTGGCCAGCGATTATCAGTGCAGCACTAGTGTAGGGGTGCCCTTGCCCCAGACCATGAGGAAAGCTCATTGTCCTCTCAGGTTGGCCTGGAGTCTCTTCCATCCTGGCAGTGAGGAACCTGCCCTTATTGGTACTTTTATCACATCTTGGCAGGCTGACAGCAGGGTGAAGTGGCTGGACACAAAGCCTGTAGTGCTAAGGAAACTCCTGTCTCCTCAAAGTGCTGCAGCGCTTCTTAGCACTGTTGGCTACAACACCTGGACTGAGTTCAACACCTCAGTTGTTATCCTCAGAAGATGATTCGAGGATATCTAGGAGACTAAATTTGACCCCACCCCATGAAGCTCCTCTGCAACAAACCTGTCCTGGGGAGCAGGGTCTGGCCAAGGCATCATAGCCATTGTCAGCACCCATCTCCCCATCGTGCTGCAAGGCCGTGTGAGGCACTGCTGCACACATGGCTGCTGTGGAAGGGGGTCCCTGCCCTCAGCAGCCCCACCAGCTCATCAAGGTGGGCACACCCAAAGCTCCCCCCCACCCCGAGGAAGAGGAGCTGCAGCCTGGCTGTGCCATTGGCTGTGGAGGAGCTGTGGTGGGAAGCCAGTGCTGTTCCTGCAGCTCCAGCAGGAAAACTCTTCCTCCTGTACCTCTCTTTCCTTCCCTTCCCAGGGTTCTGGCAAAGCAAAATTAGGCAGAAAGTCTCTTATCTCAGCAGCTTTTGTGTCCTGGTGGTGAATGCCCTTGAAAATCTGCCTACTTGGCTTGTGCTTAGAATCAGCTCTACTCAAGCCATCTCTAACCCAATTCCATCCAAATATTAAAGTAACTCGTTAAGGCAGAGCTCTGTGGAGACTAATTTATCCCACTCTAAGGGCAGATTAGTGTGTATTTTGCTCCATGCTACCTGCACTGCTCCAGGACACAATCTTGTCTGGAGCTACTTTAGGTGTCTGTATAACTTGGCTGCATTACTGAATATAGACAAAACTGGAATAGCAAGGCACATTTTATGAGCTGTAGTTTCCAACACACTTACTGAGAAATATGTGCTTAAAATCGTCTGTTGAAATGCGACAGTCCACTTTTCTCATAGAAGACGAAATACCAAAAGGGTTGCATATTTTAGTCATGATACTCAATGCAGCTGTGGGAGTAGCTCAGCTGCTCTGGTAATTGTTACAAGAATTAAATAATAATAATAATAATGATGATTCCTTGTTCTATGTAATATCTGCCATCCATAGATACAGATCTGGGATAGGACATGTCATTATTCTTGTTTGGGAGGATCAAGGCACTGTTGCAATACTGGTAATGCAGGTTAACAGTCACCAACACACACACCCTGGGAAATTCATACTGTTCCAAACTCCAAGCCTGCCAGTGCAAATTAGGGTCTTTAGGCCAGGGTCATTAATTTTCTCTGATTTTGATGAAAAGCCAGAATTCAACTTTAGACTTCATTGAAAGGCTCATAAAATAAGATTCAAGACCAAGTTTCCAGAGACTGATTAAAAGCTACAGCTGATAGCAAAGCCCCAAACGGCGCCTGCTTATTGTGTTTCCATGGGAAAGGTTTCAAATCCTTTTGTTTATGGATTAACAGAATCAACAATTTCCTACTGTAAAATAAGGGTAATATTGCTCACTTGGGCTCAGTGCTGTCATAAGGATATTTTTGTACTGCTATTTTTTCTCCCATCCTCTCTCCACACTAGCACATGCTATTTCTGTGCAGGTTAAAATGCAACACAGTTACACCCTAGAGTGAATTATACTACGTCTTGAAGAGCAATTCAGTAAACAGAAAACATCTTTAAGCTCAAAAAGGCAGCATTGTTCCACAATTTTTGGACAAGGAGCAAAGAGTAGCATTACTAAGTGAAACCACGGGGGGGACTTAAATAGCAGAGGAATGTGTTGGTGTTGAGCCAGGACACTGGAGCTTCTGGCATTGCAACTGCTGTGAAAATATTCCACAGAGCTCCAGTAACAAGTGGCCAAAGGCTTTGTTTTGCTGCTGTTCTAGTCCCGTTAGGCAATTCAAAGTTACAAGCACAGGAGGATCCTGGATGACAGAGCCCAGCTCTCTGCTGTGCCAGGAATAATGTTGTTTATGGTCCTTTTCATGAAAGGACCATGCTCCAATTTAAAACAATTTTGTGGTTTTGCCTGTTACTCCTCTGTGAGATTCTCCCAGGCTGTCCATGTTCCTGCTGGTCAGGAACCTTTTCCCACATGTTCTGGCACCAGCACTGGCTCTCATTTCAGTAGCTGTTTTGCTCACTTCTCCCTACTCAGGTATTTTGATGGAGATGGTTCTTTTCTCCCTTTCTCGCTGAGCTCCACAGGACTGGCTTTTCAATCTTCTTTCCTAAATGACTCTCAGTTCACCTCAGACCTCTTCCCTCTATCTACTGTGGTTTCAATTAATCTTAAAGTTCATATGGATGACCAAAAGTAGTTAGAGTATTAGATGGGAGGTGTCACTAATGCTTCATACAATGACATTAAAGTCCCCATTTCTCACTGAAATATCTCACCTGGTAATCCCAAGATTGCACTTATCTTTCTGCAAATAAGCTGTAGTGGTGACCTCATATTTCTCCTCCATTCTTGCTGGCAATACTAAGTTCCCAGGCTCGAACAGAAACTTGTTACTATTCCCTTGTCAGTTCCCAATTCCCTTGTTTTTGTCCCAACTCTCAGCCTGCACAGAGTTTTCTGATTTGTTTGTTCTTAGCCAGCATTTCTGATACTGGGAGATCAAGGTAGTTTCATAACCTCTAAAAGACATGTTCTTGCTTGTTATTCACACCCACCTAACCCATTTTTCCTCCTTCCTAGTTCAGGAAATAAGCCCTAGACTACATATAATTATAGTCTGTGTAGTTATAAATGAACGTGCCTTCTGTGTTTGACACCTACCTTTTAACTGGCATTGAGAGAAGCACGCCTGATAACCTAAGATACAGGACACAGGGAAGATGGGAGAATGACAGACATTTCTGACATAGCAGCACATGGACGTCCCATCTGCTTCTGTCAAGGGAGCTGATGTTACCCACACATGGGGCTGAACATTTCTTGCTGAGACTATTTTCCAGCAAGGAACCTGTGCCTGGATGAGCTGGCAAGCATGGCTTTCAGAGAAGTATGAACTGCTTGTTCACCAAAATGCATGAGGAGTCACAATTGTATGTGTCAGGTGAGCCTGACTGACACAGATTGTGTATTCTCTGCTGTGCTATGTTCAAACCAGATCTCAAATCTCACTGCCCAGTGAAGTCTTTTGTGTGAACCTCTGTAAGAGCCCTGCACAATGAGGAGGGACGGAAGCACAGCTTTGTTATGAGTTTGTCTGTGTTTATTCCTGAGGATGTAGCAAATAGCTTTTGTCCATGTTAATGTGCTAAATATCGTTAGTGTCTCTTCCCCTGTGTTACCACGGTGGTAGGACTGCTAATGCAAATGGTTCTTAAATGGAAGCTTGACCTTACATGACTTGCATCCAAGTCCATTTAAATCTCTGTCACACATGTTTTGATACAGCCTAAGGCCGGAGATATTTCCAGTCCTATGAGTCCGTGTTTCATAAAACTAAAGCTATTTCAAATCAGTGATGGAGAGGAATATCTTCTCATCCTGCTGAAGGCTTTGGCTTTTGGCAGGTGTCTGACCTACAAGTACACGCACGTTGGACTCCGTTTGTGTTTAGGATGCCTGGACATCCTTTGCACAATGTGTTCAAACACACCAAATTTGTATAAATTGCCTGACCGTGGAGGTTGCAGGAACACTTAAACTGGGTGGCATTTCTGTTGGGCAAGACCAGCATCTGTCTCAGACAGTCTTTGAAGAAAGCCTCTAGCCTGGCCATTAATTAGGCTGCAGTTTACCTCGCTTGCTCAGTGATGCCAGTGGGAAGTGGCAGGCTGTCAGCAGATTAATAAAGCTAGATAGGCTGAATACAGCCTTGGCATCCAGGCAATTCCCTACTGATGGGTATTTCTACGGGGAATGGTCTCTAGAGATGATTTCAGACTCCTGGCTTCTCTGGCTGATGGTTTGCTGACACCATTGCAGAGGGGAAAAGGCACTGAATTAACACACTGTCTTTCCTGGGTAAATGGAACCAATTAAAAGATCTTAAGAAAGCAAGAAAAGGCTTAATACAGTATATTTTTTATCCTAGCTATCTGTAAGATCTTCTCCTGTCTTGACATAAGTTTGTACCGATGTTTTGATCCTTTAATAATTTTTCAAGTCTGTTTTGCTGAACAAAACTTAACTTCTCTGGATAACTGTCTGATGATGAACTGCAATGGTTATGGGAAAAAAGAGAGCATCAAGTGTGGTAAATGAAAAAAATTCCATTAACATATTCCAAAATCTTATTATTATAGTCAATAACAGTTTATTTTCCCCTAAAGATGCAAGATCATTCTGCAGAATGACTTTTAAAATTTTTGATTTCACTTCAGCAGTGATGAAGCAACATTAACCTTTAGACTCTGAGTTTATCTGTGCATATGTTAAGGATTTCTTAAGGAAAACAGTTCTTTTGTGTAGCTCATAAAAAGATTACACAAGCAACAGAAGATTTTAGGAGGAAACTCAAGAAACTGCAGAAAACCGTACACAATGGCTGGAAAGGGCAGCTGCAGGTCAGCAAGACCTTCATATAGGGAGATGCTGTTACTTGCCAAAATCCGGAATTCCTCCGTAACAGGCTGGCATGTTTTAACCAAAGAGCAGGACTCTCTGCTCCTGTTAATCAGCAGTGCTAATGGAGATGTAGCAGTTCACACTGGTGGAGGTTTTTGGCAATGATGATTGTTCTGGTTAGGCAGAATACCCATCTTCACAGAGAATGATTTCTGGCATCCTTGCAGCTCTTTTCCCAGGTTAGTGTATTTCCAGGCATTTGAAAGTTCCTTTCTCTTAATAGCTGCTATCAATCCGTATAAAAATGAGGATAACAGATGAAGCAGAATAGCCAGTTTTGCTCTACCTCTATTGACCTCACTGGATTTACATTAGAGAGGATTTTGGAGTAATAAATTTGCATTTGCACAATTACTAGGAATGTGCTCTAATTCCTCCCACCCCGACTCCTATTGATTCCCAGGTGCCAGATCAGCGCAATGCAGCCCTGTGCCACTGCAAAGGTGCAAAAAAATATTAACCTCCCAGGATACAACAAGCTTGGACAAAGGTTTTTGAAGGAATGGGTGAGCCACAGGAATATTTCATTAGTTTTGTGGATGGTGTTCAGAGAACAGCTGTAAAGGCAAGCAGAGGAAGTATTCAATTTATATGAAGAATGATGAAAGGCTGCTGCCTGCATGTGTGGGTAAAACCTCCAGCTCTCACAGGAATGTGGGCATCTTGAGGAAAACACTTTGGTTAGGGCAGTTAATTACTGCTATGCAATTTGACAAAAAAAGACTGAATTAAGTCAATGGAAATTGGATGGATATACAGGCAGCCTTACTCCACAAGCCATGCTTATGGAAACTTCTTTTTTTTTGGAAGCAGATCACCCACCTGCCTCTTCCTTTTGAAATGAGAGATCTTAAAGATCACTGAAGAGGAGGGAATCAAGAGCAACACGTTTGTTAGCAAGTCATAAATTTGCAGGGAGAAAGCGCGGGGAGCAGAAAAAGAATGAACTCGAATTTCACAAGGGCGAGAGGCGCCCTCGAACCCCGGCAGTTGCTCGGCTCATGGCACAGAGCCATCAGCTGGGAGATGCAAAGTCGCAGAGCAGCATCTGACAATGGAGTTCACAAGTCGTTAACCAGCAATGTAAAGATGTTCTCGACAGGCTGCAAGTGAAACGACCTCCCAGGTTTAACACTTAGTCTTCATAATATGAGGGAGGCATTTCTGAAGAGAGTAATTGGCCAAAAGGAAATGAACAATAAACCCCATGATGGAAATCAATGCTGCTGAGAAATTTTAATTTTTTTCAGTTAACATTCTCTGTATTACTATTTCTCTGTATGCAGCATGGATGAAAGATCCTGGGTGAACTGGAGTCCTCTGCCCATCCTTAGAAGGCTGAAGTTAGAGGACGTTTCAAATTAAGGTTGTTCATCCTGGTAAACATAAAATCTTCATCTGATCTGAAACAAAAGGTGTCCTTTCATGTTTGAGCCACTCAACTTTTTTTTAAACCACTTAAAATACTTCAGATTTGCATTTTTTCCTTAAGATTTGACTTCTATTTCAAGCACATTAAAATTCTCCCCTCCACTCCTTTTTAGTCAAAACTCTTCACTGAATTCTTCTTCAGTTTATAAATAGTTTTGGTCCCTCTAAACCATCATTTTTGTGACTTTCATATTTCTGGAAAAAAAGGCGCTTCTATTATTAGTCATCTACAGTCTTCAAGACATTACCCAAAGTATTGTCAAACAACTTCTGTTCCACTGTTACTGGGAGGACACCCTATTAAATGGATGAGTTTTTTTCCTTTGGCCAGTCACTTCGAACAGGTTTCTCAACCCACAGTTGTGAAATCAGCTAGCAAATTGAGGCTGAAAAATACCCTTGGAGGAAATTTCCAGTTTGTTCTCACACGGTTGTGTGCTCCCAGTAGCCTTTTGACTGAGCCCGAGCCACCATGTTCAGGTTCACCAAGAATCACACCTGTCCATAGGATAGGGAATATGTGTGGGATCCCACCCTAATGGACAAGTTCATTGGGTTGGGCTGAATTAAGTCAGGAAAAAGTTATGTACCTGGTGCTACAGTATCACACAGGAAATTGAGTGTTTTGGATGTAAACATAGGTTCATGGGGAGGGAGCTGTTTATAAATAAGCTGTGACTCCCCATCAATTTCCAGATGTATCTGTGGGTGGTGTCTGGTTGATTCTTCCTTTAGCTTCACTTTTCTGCTCTTGCCACACCTGAGATATAATTACAACCTGTGTTACCTGTACTTAAGTCAGGTTTAAAGTACAATTTTTAGCACATCCAATGAAATGAAAGTTCTCCCTTGCAAAGGGTGATAGGAGAAAAGGTAATAGAAAACAAACATTACCTAGCAAGCCAGGTAAATAAATTCAAATCTGGACTTCCTTTTGAGGAAAAATATGGGGCTACAACTCTTCCCTTCTCCATGAACACTCTGCTCTGCTGGTGAAAAGATATTTCCCTAAGCCTTTTATCCTGTGAAATCACCTAACCTATCCTTTTCAGGCATGGAATTTTTTCTGCTCACACATGCTGTCAGTTGTTCTGTGGGGTTATTTCTCATGCAAACCAAAATAGTTCCTGATTTAAAATGTTCCTCAACCTGACTGTTCACATGATAAATGACATAATGGAGTCGCATTCGTTAGCACCAGAAGCAAACTCCAAAATAGAAGCAGACAATTACTAAACAAACATTCTGTAATTATCTTTTCTTTCCTGACCAGCTGAACGATGAAGAAAGCAGCAATGTGTAGAGCTCATGATTAGAGCTGGTCATTTAGGCAAGAAAAAATATCGGACTCTGGTGTATGTCATCAGTCAGAACATGGAGGGAGCTGGTTTCAGCCGATGGGACCAATATTGTGGCGGATGTTGATCATTTCCCAGCGTTGCCTCCCACTGACTTCCCTTTTTGTATTTTTAATCTGTCTCCCAAATCACTTCATGCAGCTGTCTCTGGCTTATTTTCTTCTGTCTTGCATTAATAATTAATTCCATTGCTTTTGGTATGCCCTTGACCTTCAGCCATTTCCAACACCTTGATATAAATCTTTGGACATATCGCACTTTATATTCCATTACACATGTCTGAATACTACATGGAGGTGTTCACATGTAGGCCTGTCCCCATAAGAACTGCAAGAGTCTTTTACAGACCTTTTTTGCTACTTCTTTGGTGCTCATTAGTCCATTATCTGGCAACATAACAGTCTTATGCTGAGGCACACCACTATTTCAATTACAGAATTATCATAATTAGACTCTCTGCTCATTAGGACTTCATTGCTTCATCTACCTATGGGAACCCGTATAAATCTTAATTAAAAGAAGAAGAATTGCTTGTTGTTTAAACGTGAGTTTAACCTTAAATAGGAATCTGCAAATTAAGGAAAAGTTTAAGTGCTCTTTTACATATAGGGAAAGTAACACTTATTGATTACTTGCCCAAGCAAAATAAGTGTTCCAGATGTTCGAGGCAAAACAGCTCACAGATGTTGCATCTGCTTGTGAAGGAATTAATGTATTTTGGACTCTGACTCTGGGCCGACACCTCTGCTCTTTGTATCTCAGGTCCAGTCCCGAAGGGTCATGGTTACCTCAAAAAAGTTGGCTGTGGGATTGTTTGTTGGGGATTCAAGGAAGGCTCAAGGCAGTTCCTGCCTGATGCACTATTGGGTCCTTTCCACTGGCTGGTAAAGCCACGTCCTGCCTGGCAGTAGAGGGGCAGAGAGTTTGGTTTCTTTTAGACGGAATGTTAGGAAGAAATTCCTTGCTGTGAGGGTGGTGAGAAACTGGCACAGATTGCCCAGAGAAGTTTAGGATGCTCCATCCCTGCAAGTGCTCAAGGCCGGGTTGGATGGGGCTCTGAGCAACCCAGGATAGAGAAAGGTGTCTCTGCCCGTGGCAGGGGTGTTGGAACTGGATGGTCTTTAAGGTCTCTTCCAACCCAAACCATTCTATGATTCTTAATATGCCATTCTGGCAAACATTTAATTTGTTGAATGAAGAACCAGTTTCTTTCAGTGTGAAGCAAGAATTGTCACTGGGGAATATCTTGAAGGGGAGAGTCTGAAGTGTAATAATTATTTGTTCAAAATATTCATCAGGCATTTACAAAGAATGAGGCACAACTGCAATGCAGGGTGATGTTTTGCCATTCCCAAAAGTATTTATGACAGATACTATCATTAGTTAACTCCTGATGAGCCCTAACACGGGAGTGTTTGGCACCGTGAAGTTTTGTGGCTCCGTGGAACTGGGTTTCTGAAAAACTGTGTCACAAGACCTCTCTGGGGTTTGTTCTATACAGTGAAAAACCAAGCTGAGGGGATTGCCAGAGAGCTGCCTAAAGCAGAGCATGGACACCCAGTGTAGCAGAGCTTGTGAATCCCACAGGCCTCCTGCGTGCCTGCCTGCAGAAGAGGGAGCTGTAACAAGTCCCCAGGGAGCAGCTCTTCAATTTTCCTCTCCCGCTGTAGCCAGGTGTGCTTGTACTTCTGGAAGTAGCTAAGCAAGTCTTTTGCATTTCAGTTACATATCCAAAGGGCTTGTGCCTTTGTTATTGCTGGTAGCATCTGTCATCTCCTCCTGAAACAACTCTCCAGGCGTGCGGTAGATAAAATTTGGTGGTGCTATGGATCAGATCACCTACTGCTGGTTTCTGCAACAAAATAAGGAGCATTCCAGCCTTGCCAAAGGAAAGAAGGCTTAATTTGCAAAGCAATAATTCACAAGGCATCTGTTGTCCTCTTTCTATTAACCTTAAGATTAGCCTAGAGAAACATGGAAGATCAGCCCTTTTCCCCTCCAGGTCGTGTCCAGGGCTTCACCTGATAAAATGCTACCAGGTTAAGACAGCTCTATCTTATGGTTTTTTGTAACAAGAAGTGGATGAAAGATCTGAGCAGAGCTACTTCATCACCATGGCCTAATGACATTCAATAAATACAAGTGCTTTGAACCACTTAGATTCCAGAAGCAGGAGGAGCAATGATTGATTAAACCTTCAGTGCTCAAGATCAGAAATAAAGTCAGGGGGATGCTGCAAAAGGCCAGGAAAAAGCAGGAGATACTGACTGAAAGCCCCATCAAATGTTAAGGGAGCATTTTTTCCTCTCAAAGTCCAGGGAAAACATTTATTTTTTTAATAACGTTTTTTAAAATCAGTATCGCCAAACTCATTTTGATGGTTGACATTATTCTAATCTTCCCAATTTTTTTATGCTCAGCAGATTATGCAATATCAAATCGAATATTGTTGCTCAAGGATTCATGCCTTGTGGTTTAAAGATGCAACATGAAGTGGAGGTGCTGGGGCTGAAGTGGGACTGTCTGTGTCCACCAGGGCTGGTGGTGAGAGCAGGGAGCAGCAGGGGCCAGCAGAGCTGCTGGGTCATGGCCCACCTGCCCGGTTGTCAGACACACGAGTTTTCCTGGGAGAACTGGGAACCTTTTGGCTTTGATGATCAATCAAAAAAGGGGAAAGATTGTTCTAAACACCCTTAAAATCAAATTTGTGGAGTTCTACCATTTTTCTGGTAAGTACTCCTCACCCTTGTTTCATGCTAGTGCAATAAACACTCCGTTTTTTAGAAGTGTCATACAAGGGTTGAATTGCTCAGGTCTTGAGAACAGTGTTATAAAATTAAAGCTTATGAAATTACAAATAGAAAAATCAATCTATTTTTTTTATTTCCTTATTTTTTGAAAATATCTCTTCTGCTGTTTGTTTAGAAAAAATTATTGTGTATGGCTCACATTAATTTGTTGGGGTTTTTCCAAAATGTATTGTCTTGGTAAGAACAGAAAATTCTGTCTCTCTGTGCGGTCTATCTCTGCATACAAATGATTGTTTTTAGCTGTGATTTTCTAACTCCCGAGGGAATTAGTGACTAAAGAAGAGCTCTCCATAATGCATGCATGTATGTGTATATGTCTGTATATAGAGTTTATATTGCTTATTTATTATTTATGTCACAGGAGCTTATTCAAAACATTGCTCTATCTTTTTTCTTTGAAAATATTCATCTCGAAAAATTACTGACCTGTCTCTCCTCCTTGTCCCTCTCAGTGCCAGCTCAGGTCCCTTTTTGTGACCCTGCAGTGGGTCCAGTGCTATGGCCCAGCCTGTGCCAGGCCTGGGCTGGGAGCTGAAGGGCCTGATTCATTCTTAGGGTTCCAGCTGCTGGTACATCTGAGACCTGCTGTGTGACACCAGGTGAGTCCCCTGCAGGGATGGCAGTGGGGAGAGGTGCTCTGGACAACGTGGGATGCAGTCCATGGCCTCATGGAGCAGAGCCTCCCTGCACCCTGTGGCCCCGAGGAAAGCCTCCACCACTCCCCAGGGAGCTGGGACCTGAGACTGCAGCATCCTGCTGGCAATGTCAGTCTTCTGAGGCAGAAAGACACAGCAGGCTCTTTTGATTAAAAATAGGTCAAGATTTAATTGAAATGAAGGAACATTTTTGGTAGTGCAGAAATTTGAACCAGCATTGAACCTTCCTTTTTTTTTTCCCATTTGATGCTAATTATTGAAAGATGTGCAAAATTTTTGGATTTCTGCAATTGGTGGTGATCCAGGAATGTAATAAAGCTCTCCCCCTACTGCCCTCTCCCCCAGAATAATTCCTGAAGATTTATTCATCATTTCACACATCACTAAGCAAACATCCCCCTTCCCATCACTGGCCTGATGGAGACTTAGTACATTACTGTGTAAAGCAGAACAATCATGATCTGAAATGCAATACACAGGCAATCTCAGTATCCTTGAGGTATCTCTGCCAGGAGCATGGAAAGCAGTTCAATTTCAAGAGTAATGAGACTAATTTGCAAGTCTCTTCTACTGAGCCTTTTGTGATTTTGCTGTTCTCTCCAACAGTTACAAGTCTTGACTAATAAACAGTGTTATTATATATAACACAGAACATTTCCATGTCTCACTGTGCAGTGTGGCTGGAGAGGGTAGACCTCAGCTTGAGTTTTGTAATATTTTCCAGTTAGATGACCAGACATTAGTGTTCAAAACTCCTGTTTGGTGGAGGTTTGCAATCAAGGCTCCTTAGCAACTGAAGTAACATTAAATTCAACTGATAAATGATGCTCTACTCTAAAAAAAAAATTAAGAACTTCATCAGAGTGATTAATTTCTGATGGCCTTTTAGGAAAGGTTTACAGGATGTGATGTGCATTTTCTGTCTGTCAAGTGCAGTTCTTCATCAACTGAGTACACAAGCTTTGCAAAACTCTTTTCTGATGAAGTGTTGAGTAGATCTACCCACACCTCCCAGGTGATGAGGAAAGATCTACCCCTTTGTAAAAGTTTTGTTTTTCACCCTTCCTTCAGTCCTGGGAAGTCCTGGCCAGCCTCGGAGATGTCAAAGCTGTCACTCACGGCACGGGCCAGGCATCAGGGCTGGGACATCAGGAGATGATGCCCCAGCCCTGATGCTATGGACAAACTCACTCCAGCACCTGTTTCTACCATGCTGGGCCACTTCTTCTCATGCACAAGATACTGAATTTATAAACAAAAGAAAAGCACAACCTCCACACCACAAACTCTGTTTTACTGTTCCTCCTCTGTCTTTTCCTCCTTGGTTTAATTAAAACCACAGTTTTAATCCAGCAGATGGAAGACTTTGGGACTAAGCCTATTCATTCCTTGATGATGAGAAAGAGCCTGCTCCATCCATTCAGAGGGACAGGTAGCATGTCCTTCCTCCTACGAGCTGCTCCTCCATGTAGGCTTTCATGCTGGGCAGTGCTGAGACACCTCTGAGGGGTGGAGGCAGTAGGAGTGAGGTTTGGCGTGGATCTCATGCAGAGTGAGGTGATGCCGTGCCTACGATCCCAAGCCCACCCTGGGAGCCTGCCTTTATGAACCTGGAGAAAAGGATCAATGCTCAGGTCAAGGCAAGGCTGCAGGCACTTTTTCTTGACTGAGCTCCCCAACCATTTCCGTCTTTCCTCTGGACTATCCTGACATGTGCCACTGGCCTGCCGTGACTTCCAGCTCCTTCACTGTGAAGTCACTAGTGAAAAGCTGCTTGTTTTATACCCTCCAGCTCCCTTTTCTTTCCCAGTGATTGCTGTAGATTGCTGGCACCCCTTCTGACATGTGCACTTAATCAGTTTGTGACAGGAAGATGGGTCAATGGGCGAGCTCTGAATAAACAGTAAGAGCTCAAAATTGGAAATAAGGATTGCTTTGCTGAGCACAATTCTGGTGTCCTGGCTCCCACTACAGCCAGAGGAAAGTAAGGGAGTAATTATGAGTTATGTTTCTTCTGTACCTCTGTTAGTGTGAATCTAGTTTATGCATCATAACAGAAAAGCTTTCCAAAAAATATTGTTCTGCAAATTTTCCAAAGCGATCTCCAATTTTTTTTCTGAATTATGTTTGGCTCTTGTCCTAAATAATTTCCAGCAGCCTTGGATTTCACAGGGCATTTATACGCTTGCTGTAAAATCTTTTGATGAGCTTTTAAAGGTTGGATTAAAGGATTTGACACCCATGAACTACCTGCCAGTTGGCTGACAGTGCCTTCCAGCTTCACTCCCTTCTGTTGTTGTTATCAAGCAAATTCTTGCCCAGAGAATATTTCTGATTTGCCTTGATGATGGCAGTGATTCTCAAAGTATCTTCAGACTCTTCTTTGATAAAAACTAAACAATCTCAGACTGGCCTTCATCAAATCAACAAATTACTCCCATGGGATTTCACAATCTTGAGGTGTGTCCCAATCCTTTCCCCTGAAGCCATTAGAGATGGAAGCAGACACTTCCAGGTCAGTTATTTCATCTCCAGGTGAACTAGTCCATCCTTAGGTTGGTCCATCTGCTTTCCCAGACAATATAAAACTGAACTTTACGACAGGTTCTCCACTCCCCTTCTTAACAGGTTTTATAGCAGGACTTACCTCTGCTTCTCATTTTGTGAGTGTAGCCCACAGACCAATGAACAGGTCGTTTGCTCCTGGCAGTCTCCTCTTGCCTCTCATGGCAGTCCTCTGTGATCTCTCCCTGCTATGTACCATCACATTTTCCAGTGTTTGTGCAGAATAATAGATGTCCATGGAATCTCTCCGTCCCAAAACTTCCTTCTGGTTTGAAAATATGGCCTTTCTAGCCTTATTTCCCCAATAGTCTGCAAAATACCAGACTATGGGCCATCAAAGAATACAAGAAGCCAAGCTAACCCACTGATTTTAGTGGAGTGGATCTGTTTTAGTGCAGTGCTCCTACTGTTCTGTTTTTTTTCAGAAAATCACATAAAAATATTCCTACACATCTTGCGAGCACCAAGAAAACAGGTGTTTTGTCATGGACCACATAAGAGTTTGTTGTTTCCTCTCACTTTTAATGTCACCACCCATGAATTCTGTTTATAGTGTTTTGGATACACCACTGTGTTTCCCTCGCTCCATGCTGTCCTCAAGCTCTTCAGGCAGAGAGCAGCTCTGTCACAATTGGATGTGATGCTGGAACTTACTTTCCTTCAAGGAAGATGATTTTCCATAGCGTAATTCTAGATATATTGAATTAAGTCTTAAACTCAAGAGGTAAAGTGGGCTGTATTTTATACAGAAAATGGTTTTCCCTGCCAGATGAAATCTTAGGGCAGAGTGTCTCATTTTATATAGCTGCTTGGACATTTCTCTATCTTGGGATTAATGGTGATGGGGCAATTTAGATTCTGTAGCAACCTGAGATAGCTGGATTTACAGAGTTATCAGTCCAGCCACTTACAGGCATCTTTGCTTTAATTGAGTTTAGTGCTGTGAAAAGGATGAACTTGATGAAGGAAAGCCTTTTCCACCTGCCTTGAGAATAAAGGCCCAGCTGAGGCAGGAGCAGCGCTCTGCTTTTATTGCCAGTGCAGTACCCAGAGGTGGGGTGGCAGTGATGCTGTCTGAGGGTGCTGTCACAGCCTGTGCAGAGCAGGAGGGAGGTTTGTGGTGCCTGTCCCAGAGTCTGAGCTGAAGCAGAGCAAGGGGAGCTCCTAGACCTGGTAAATCTCTATTTGAAGTGCATTTGTTTGCATCACCTAACCTCCGAGAGGAGCAGGGTGGTGTGAACATATCACTGATGGGCTGATGTCTGTCCATCTCATTCCTCTGGCTCCATAAACTGCTGGCCATTTTTAGCCTGATTTGAATCATCTCAAACCGACTCAAACCTAATCATGACTTCCTACAAGTTTTAAAAAAAAACAGTCAGCAGGTAGAAAAGATAGAAGAGATAGAACTCTTGATCCTCCCCTGAGGAGGAGGAGGAGGACACATCAAATGCAACAGCATTGGGACAATATGAATATGTAACTGTCAGACTGAGACCTCAAGTGGGAAAGGACCATCTCCCTAACCAGGATCAGCTTCTCAGCTTTACCCAATGCATCAGAAATGCCAATCTCCTGCTGTCTCACTCAAAGCCTGGCCACCCTCTCGTTTTTCTCCCTGTGTTGGCAGGAGATTTGTGAGTACATCACCATGTGCCATTTCAAGCTTCATTTGAATAAGCGTCCCATATAATAGACTTTTATAGCTCTCTTCTGTGAATTCTAAATTAACACAACTAATTGAAATGTTCCAAAGTTTTATGTAAATAACTAATTAGCATTTGAGAAGGAATAGTAAATTCACAGATGGTCGTGCTCCACTCAGGGCCCACCGTGCACCCGTGTTGGGCCCTTGGTGCAGCATCCTGCCTGGCAGGACCGGACTGCCCAGGTTTCACCCCAAGGATGACCCAGCACCATCCGCCCTGCCTGCAGGCTTTGGGAATCCTGAATCTCATAGGATTAGGCCCATTCTGTCTGTCCCTGACAGCAGGGCTTGCAAGAGTAAGGAGAGCATGAGAGCGTGGATGAGAACATCAGGGAAGAAGAGGTCTGTGCACAGGAGATGAGGTGAGTGTCTGAGCTGCAATTTTCAGTGTTTGTACAGGCGTTGCTGTAAGGATGTTCCTCTGGAAAACCTTCCTCATGGACACCTTTTAGGAGTGGAAGCTTCTGTACTTAATACAACACAGCTGATCCTCAGCACTGCTGGGCTCCAGCCCCAGCACTCCCACTGAGACCCTGGAAGACTCTGTTCTGTCACACAAACCATGTGTCCAAGGACCACAACTGGGAATGAAGCTAAATATTTTCTTCCTCTCTCATAGGATTAGAGCTCATTGTAGCACAGTGGAGAGGTGATGCAGGAGTAATACCTCGTAAGAATGGGGAGATTTAAAAAATAGGTCTGCATCTAATGCTGATTGCCATACAGGTGGAATTTGAAAAGTGTCCCTTCTCTGACATCTGGACTCTCATATGTATCAGGAGCCCTACATTTATCCAGCCCATGGCACCCTGCACATCTAAGTGCTGGTGCATTGTGAAAAGGACTCCCACACACACAAGGAAGGAGTTGGCCAGTTGGAGCTTGTTTGCTCTAGAAGGAGGAGATTATCACTGTAGCAAATGAGGAGGCGGGGATTCATTTTCCCCTCCTATTGAATAGGTCCTACAGAATTACCCTCACCTCTTCCAAGGGCAGCTCTGAGTGTTTGCACCTTTTGCTTCCAGAGCTGTAAAGACCTGTAAAGAGATGGAGAGGTTTTAAAAATCTGCTTTAGAGTAAGATAAGGGGTTTTGGTGTGTTTAAGTAGGTCTCTAAGGAGGGGAAATGAGCTTGGGAAGTTTCATGTTGTTAGGACAATTTTGCTTGGCCAGAGGGAAATCGAGAGAGCAGAAGCAGCAGTCAGTGGGGAAATCAAAGGGTGAGTTAAAAGATAGGAGTGTGAAGAGCCTGGCTGTTTGTGTTGAAATTATAAACAGGAGTGTGTTTTTCAGTTATATTCTTGGGGAAGATGTAAAAGTGGGAGATTAAGTAAAACAGTAAAGCTGTTGAGGGGGAGAAAGGGCTAAGATAAGCCTTCCTATTGCGTGGTCTTATTTGCAATCCCTGTCTGCCCTGGAAGCATCCCCCATATTTCTCTCTGTTTATACATGCAGAAAACTCCTGCAGAGCGAGGAGGAAGATGCAAGCTCTCCATCTGGTCTTCCAGACGTTGTTTCTGATCCTGGCACCAGCCTGGAGAGGAGGTGAGCTCTGAATTGCGTGGCCAGAGGGCAGCCTGGCTACTGGTACAGGGCTTTGGAGGGGAAGCAGACCCAGAGGAGCCTCATTGTCTCATCCTTACCCTGATCCTACTCTCACCTCTGAAGTGTCCTTGGGGAGCACGAGGTGGGTATGTACACAGGATCTCACCCCAGGCGTCAGCTCACTGTGTTCCCAGGCAGAGCATTTGGCATTTTATCTGTCACAAGAGGAAGGCTGGAGAGCAGCCTGCTGATCCCATGTTTCTTGAATCCTTAAATGCTGGTTTCAGCCCTCACTAATTCTGGGCACACAGGAGTGTGGCTATAGCCTGTTCTGAACTGACTCTGCCTGCAAGGAATGAGGGTCTGAAATCACTGCCCTTCCCTGCATGGAGCCCACGTGGACTGGGGGTGCTTGGCAGGGAACAGGCTGCCCCTGAGGCCCCCAACTATTCAAAATAAGCCCAGAAAGGGAACCTGGAAGGAATTCAAGGTGCATGGGAGGGTGGTAAGCAATCAAGTGTAGTAAGAGTAGGTATTTGGATCATCTGAGGAAGCCTTAGGCTGAAATGTTAGCAGGTGCCTTCACTTAAGGACACAGCACATGGAGCTGTGGTGCCTGGAGTCTGGCTGTTGCAGGAGGCACAAGAGACATGCCCGTGTCCCTGTGCCCACATGGCCCCTCTTGCAGAGCTAGAAACCCCTGGACCACAGGGTTTCCTGCTGAAGAAGCACATGTGCCAGCTGATAATGACCAGCATCACGATGTATTTCAGCATTCATTGCTAAACGGTTCTGCCTGGAAAATTGCCTCGAAAATGTGTTTCAGGATGTGCCAGATAGTCTCATGCCTATTTCTCAGCCAAAACCTCCCATGTGGTGTCCAATGTGATATCAGGAACTCAAAGGCAAGGGAAAATGAAGCCTCTATTTGCTTTCAAGCAATTTATTCTCCTTTTGTGTTTTTACATCCAGCAGCTAAGTAAATTACAGGGATGAAAATACTAAAGGCTTTTAATTTTTTCACTGTAATTTCTTAGCGCCTGGCAACAGAGTAACAACAACAAAAAAAGAGATATTATGAAAAAGTACTGAAGCCTAACTATAATTTTTAATGATTAAATCCACATACAATTTTAACTGATTAAAAGTAAGAGGACCTGTTGGAGTACAAAGAAACAGCAGCAGACTTCAGGGTTCAAGTAGTTGTAATCAGCTTCAATTTCACTTTAGAAAATGAAAAGAGAAAAATTTCTGCTGGTGATAACTTTGTATTTCAGTTATACTTAATCTTTCTCTTTATTCAAGCTGCTTTTAATTTTATCAGCTTTAACCTTAATTCTGCTTTTCTGTTTCTTAACTCTTGTAGGTTATCCAGCCCTTTGACCTGATTTCTGACATGCTCTGTATGAGGTACAGTGGTATCTGGAGAGTCTGAGATGAAAGATCCCTTAAACTCTTTTTCCAGGTGAGCTGTAACACGCAGAAGTTCATGGGTATTTGGGAAGTCAGTGATAGAGCTGGGAGTTATGTCATGTCCTAATGTTCAAGCCAGAAATAAGGGAAGCCCAACTATCATTCGTTTCTCAGGTGCAGTAGATCTTAAAATGTAATTCTAAGCTCTGAATTCCCCCATACAATGAAACAACTGCTAGGCTAAGCCCAAATCCTGTTATTTTGGCACCTTTTTTTTTTTTTTTTTT
>VZTH01005337.1:171713-218581 GCA_013397815.1 Aleadryas rufinucha
TTTTTTTTTTTTTTTTTTAGGATCTAACTTAAGTTTTAAAGACAAAACTCAACTTGGAAGCGGAAAATAAATAGCCACTTCTCTAAACTCTTTCAGCTTCCCCCTGCCCCACCACAACACAGCTCTCAGTGAATCACTGCACACCGATTTCTGTATTTAATGGTGAGAGCAGAGTCAGCACCAAAGTCATCAGCACACACAAGATGTTTGCTGGAAATGTTCACTTCCCAAAGAGCAAGAATTCCAGAGCAAGAAAGTCCTAAGTCTACCTAAGTCCTTAAAGATAAGCTTAATATTTCAGTTGTTACAGTATTTATTTCAGGGGTTCATTATAGGGTTGGAACAGCAGTATTTGAATATTCACAGCAATTTCTCACAAAACTTCAATGTTGGGACTTTGGGTGGTTTTAAAGTTTTGACTTCCATGAATGTATGAACACCTGTGTATTGAATTCAGTTTTCTGTAGTTCTCAGCATGGGATATGCACACACATATAGGAGAAATCTCTTTTGCATAACCTAAAGGAGATTCCTTTTCCTTTAGCTTCCTGCCAGGCAGAAGCCTTCACTGACCCCATTCTCTGCTGGATTTTCCCTGCTGATACACCAGGGCAAATGAAAGGGCTCTCTGGACCATCCAACATGACGAGGTAGCTGCAGTTGCCTCATATGTGAGGGGTGACCTCCGAAGCCTCGCTCCTGGGGAGGATGCAGCAGAACAATGTCATCCTTGTTCTCATTCATTTAAATCCGTGCCCGGAGTCTCTCCTTCCCCCTGTGCAGCACGTCCCCCGCACAGCCTCACAAAGGGCCACATTCATCAGGGAGCAGCAACTGGGTATAACCCTTTTGAAAGACAACAGGCTGTGCCAGCTCTACCAGGGCTTGGTTTAAAATGTTCATCCTTCCTCGCTCACTCAAGCCCGGAGCCACCTTCGCTGACTCCTGTGCCCGTGGAGGGGTTTGAGGGTCTAAGAACCCGCTGGGGTGGTTCCATGGGGTGGAAAAGGGCTCCCTGGGTCAGCAAGTCCCGTTGAAGTGGTTACATCTCGTGTGGGAGCTCGCTGACTTGCGTCCCAGGAGCCGTTTGGTTTCATGCCCACACTCCTCCCACGGACAAGCTGCTGCTCAACCTTGCTGCTCCGGATGGGGTGAGCCTTCTTTGCATTTCCAGCCTCAATTTATTCATGGTTGGTTTGCTCCCATTTGTTCCTGTGCCAGCACTGGCCATTAGCTTAAAAAGCTCTCCCTAGTGCTGGATTTAGTCATCTCAGTGTGTGTGTAGGGAACGAGCAGCTCCTGGTGGCTTCCATGTACGGAGGATGAGACTGAAGCTGCTTTAGTTCTCCCACTGAAAAGAGGAAATGCTCAATCCTCCCCATTACTCTGCTCTTCTCCTGGGCTAAACTGAATTTACCTGCTGAGTCTTCCCAGGCCAGGCCAGGAGGGGTGGCAGCAGCCTGCCTGAGCATCGATGCCAAGGATTCAGCTGCAAAAGCAAAGACTGAGATGGTTGTGGTGGTGCAGTCAAGTAGGGAGAGGAGAGATCCCAGTGGCCTTGAACTGGAGCAAGAATTGATTGTGGTGGTGATGTGAAAACACTGCAGCATAAAAACGTGAACACATGCTTAACTCTTGTCAGCTGACCTCAGTGTAGAGAGCAGGGCTGCCCTGATGTTCCTTGTCTCCCTTCCACGTTCTCCATTCTGTTCCATGTCCCACCTCTCCTGCTGCCACTCTCCTTCTTCTCTTTCTGAGTCTTTGACAGTCTCATTCTGGACCGTTCTGAGAGGCTGGTCAGAGCCTAGCAAGGTGATTGCTTTCCCAAAAGTCATCCTCAGCAACCACCAAATGCTCTGAAGCCAGCCTAGGAAGAGCTTTAAACAAGTTTAAGCTGCTAGCTGTGCTTACAGGCTGCCAGGGGTTGTGTAGGCTTCTGTTTGCCAGTAAATTGCCTCCCACTCTTGCCAAAATCTAGAAGTCCCCAGGGTGTTCCCTGAAACTTTGGCTCAATCTAAAAACATGTATGAAATTAATTGTATGACGCTCAAGGAAACATAGGCCATCACGTCTTGTGCACATAAATACAATTTGGAGCCCATTTCCTGAAATTCAGACCCCTAACCCAACCCTGACCCTCTCAGACAAAAGTCCTCCCAAATTCCTCCTGTTTCCCCATCTTGCACTCCTTTTCACGCCTTTCATGAAGCCCAGCAAAAGCCAGCCCCCAGTGGAGGTGGTTTCTGTGGCAACTCTAAAAGTCACCCTTTGGGTGATCCTAGAACTGCACGTCTTCTTCCCATTGAAAGGACCAGGCACTTTAAGGAGAGCAATAATGGACAGTCATAAATTGCTGTATGTTTCAGTAGTTCCCGTTGCTGCCTGGGAGATGCATTTGTCACCTAGCAACAACATAAGGTGATGAGGAAATAACAGCACATTACTCTAATGGCCATGAGTAAACATCTATCAGGGAGCAGCCTCCCAAGTCCACTGATGAGGTGGATATAATTGAGGAGGAAAGAGATTCCAAACTTTTCATCCAGTAAGTAGAGGAGGAGGGAGCAGGAGTTGTCTTCATGTGTGTGTGCAAGTATGTGTGCATATATCTCCTCATGGGGGGATGACAAAAAGCCTGGAGAAATCCCTCAGACTGGAGCCCTCGGGCACAGAGCTGTCCAGAGGATGGGTCTCTCAGTTTTGCAAAACCTGAAGGCAGCGGTGCCACAGCAGGCAAGGAGCAGCAGGAGGGGTCCCAGCCCACCATGAATTTCACTGCAAAACTCCTCTGGGTTTTTGGTGTCCAGTCCTGACTGTCTTAGAGCAAGTGCTGAGGCCCTTTATGACATTCATGTATTCAAGCTACTCAGCTGATCATGGACAGGGAGAGTTTTCCTGCTGAAGAAGCAGCTCTTTTCAGTACTGGAATCATCCTGGAGCAAAAGACAGGGCTATTCGTGGAGCCCCTTTAAGCCAACACACTCTGCTCTTGACACCGCTACAGAGAATGTGGGACAGACTTCACAAATTGCTATCATCCCTTGGAACCCCTGTACGGGCCCAACCAGCAGAAAACATCAAAGTTTGCCTCGAGGCCAGGAGCTGAGCAGTGACAGAATTCAATCCTTTCCCTTTTCTTCTGGAAACAGACCTAGTACAGGTGCCACAGGTTATTTTTCAGTACCAGGAGCTCATTGAGGTACCTGCCCCCTGAAATACTGGGGTTGATCCATTTGGTGGCTCTAAATTGAAAGTACCTTGAGTACTGGCATGAGGGAAGTAATTGTGAGAGGAAGAAAACTGAAATTAGTTCAATGATGGATGACCTCATTGAAGCCTGAAATTGTAGGAGTCCCACAGTTCCCAGCAAGGCGGTGCACATTTTTATACTGCAGGAGCTTTTTCTTTTAAGAAAACAGCTAAGAAATTGGTTTGGCAATTTACTGTTGAGCAACACCGAAAAGGATTGGTCTGAAGCAGGACAGCATGTTCAGACCATTTATATTATGTAGCACATGCACTTAGCACCATCACGAGAGATGCTTTCTCAGTGGGCATCATTTCAGGGGCTCACCTTTTATTAGTGCTGAGCTGAAAGTAAACATTAGAAAACACCAGGGCTTGGCCTGGGTTTGTGCAAAACTTGAACGTTAAGTAACAAACCCTTGTTGTGCATGTATATCACAGCTGGTTAGACTTCTTGACCTTTCAGCTGAAGCAAAGCCACAGAGGTACATCTCAAGAGCAGCTCGGCTTTGTCAATCATTATGGAAGTAATGGCATCCCAACATAATGCTTAACTCTGGAGTAATGACTAAACATATTCATGGCAACACCCTTTGTGTTAAATCTGGAAGAACTGCACTTAATGGTGCATTTCAGCCACGGGCTGTAAACTTCAGTGACAACCTATTACTGACTGCTGAACAAACTGGGATTGTCCCTTCTGAGGGGATCAGAGCTACGGTGCAAACTGTGTTCTACCCCTGTTTAACCACATCACCTGGATGGATCTATAGGAATTGAATCAATCCTCAGGAAAGGACCAATGTGCAGTGAAGTTTTGTGTCCCTTGGAAGAACCAATGGGGTTAGATGGGTTTTTTTCGGCTGCACTTTCCTGGCAAACCAAACCCTGGCAGCTGCATGACAGCAGTAATGATGCTGATGGTGGCTGTCTCAGGCTGGGAAGGGTTTCCTTCATCCTTGGTGCAGGTTTGAGGTGGTAGGCACGGTGCATAGGACATGCTTTTTCTGCAATGCCAATATTCCATCTGAAGGCAGCGTGCAGTGGAAGTGTGGCCCCACTGCACGGAGTCCAGTGACTCTTTATTTGTAGCAGGTCCTGTTAAATGCAGCCGTGGGTTAATATGGAACTAAGCTTCAGCAGCAGGAATTTGTGAACAGCTACGAAAATACCGAAACAACTGCAAGGTGCTGACCTTAAACCAGTGTTCCTTTAACTTCTGGTAGCTGTTTGTGCCCCTGCAAACCCGAATTCACTGCCTGGCTAGCGGTAATTTCTGAGGCGCAGGAAGCCATTGGGTAACGTGTTCTCTGGCTGCAGGCACCCTGTGCAGAGAAGTTTTAAAAGCACTAAATTACAGAGGGTAAAACACGGCTGCAGACAAAGCTCTTCCAATGTATCTCACACTAATAATGCGGAGACCTGGAGCTTTGTGCTTAACTTCATGGATCACAGCAGGAACTGGTGTTCTGTGTTTTACCTTCTTCCAGGTAACCAACCTCTTCACTGAGACCACGCTGATTTTAGGGATTTTGCGGGGGGAAGATTCCAACTTTTATAGAATTTAGTCATCAGCCTTTTTTTTTTTTTTTTTTGGTGAAGGATTTTTTTGAGGATCTAATGAATTTGGGGAAGATTTAATGCTCACAAAAATTCCAATTAATGCAGAGAAAACATGACTGCCTTAGTCCTTTATTCTGTCTGTGGCTGTTGAAATGGAAGAGCTTGGGGCTTCAGCAGCGCGGGTGGGTGTTTGGCTGCTCTGACAGATTCCTGCCTCAGAGCAGATGCACTTTGCTGCAGTTTAACTGTGCTAAGGTGGCTTTGCTGAGGTGGTTTGAAGGATGATAAAAGAGAGTCCAGAGGTTGTCATTCAGCCATGAAGAATACTCAGGATACATGTAATCACAGCAATCAGCTATCTGCTTTTGACTTGTTATTTTAATAATCAGCTGAAGTGCAAAAAAACCCAAAAGAATTAAAATATTCTGCAGCAGGGTGCATGTGTGACATGGCAAATTAGCTCAGTTTTAAAAGGACACGTCTGGAAGAGTTGAATCTTCTGTCTTTTTCTCTATTCCTCATTTGGGTTTCAGCCACTCATGAAATTTCACAGATAATGCTTTATATGAAAGACTTCTATATCCAAAGGTCTCTGGTGAAACTAGGGACTGAAAGGCAGTGCGTGCACAGGATCAGACACATTATAGAGATTTGTGGGGGGATTTCGTGTTGTTTACAGTGGCTTGAGCTTTGCATAACAAAAAGAACCTGTTAATTAGAGATTTAAAATGAGATATTTCAGTTACACATATTTGATACAAATTTCTGATTCAGAACAGAGCCTTCCAGTTTGCCTCAAGGTCAGAAATCTCTAAGTATTTTGGATATATGCAGAGGGAAATCCAAAGTAATTATTTACAAATTACATTCTAATAGTTTTTTCCGAGAAATAAATCTAAATTCCTCTATCTTGTTCATTCTGCTTTCCAGTGTTATCACAATTCTATACCTGACCTGAATTTTTTTGTAGCAACATTGGGCAACTGTAATAACACACCTAACACCAGACAGCCCAAAAAATCTATTGAATTGGATTCAATTATACTGATGAACCGCTCTGGTTACTTTTTGCACAGATAATACGAAACTGAGGCTAGGATCAACAAGGCTTGCAAAAATAAACTGGCATGAGCTGAGTAGAAAATATACCTGAAAAACAAGTTTCAGGTTCACATATTTGCAATACCTGAAACCTGACTCTGGGAATGATGCACCACTGCTATCTGAAAACAGGAAAATGCTGGGTAGAGCATGCTCCTGGTCAAAACAGCTCCAATTTACAGCTGCATTCACAATTAGCTCCCAAAAAAATGAACCACAGTACAAGAATTTGGTTATGGGGCATTTTCAGCAGATATTTCCGAATAGCAAAGCCCAGTGCAGTAAGCAGGTCTCAGACTCCAGCTGGTGTTTCCCTGCTCTTGTCTTTTCCTCTTTCACATCAAAAGGAATGCTTTCTCCTTGGCCTAGCTTTCATCTGCAAGCTGTTGAATTTATTGAGCTCTTGGTGAGGTTCTCTGCTGGTTTTGATATGAGTTGGCTCAGAGCAGAGACCCGCAGAGGCGGATCCCTAAGGAGAGGTCTGGTTTCAACCCTGCAGGACCAGCACTTGCATGGCTCTTCCTCTCCAACCTCCCACTCTAAGAACAGTAATGACACTGGTAAATTGTAAAAAACAAACACATACCTGCCCTCACTGATTCGCATGTGTGTTTTCAGTTAGCAGACTCTGGGTCGGACTGTGAGCTTGGTGAGAGGTGAGTGTGGCTTCATTCTCTCTGGGCTGCCCCCACCCCAGGCTCTTTCAGGGGTGCTGTGCTCCTGCCTGGCACACCAACACAGCAGAGGAATGAGGACTTCCAGAAAAAGGCCATTTAGAGTTTTTTCTTTTTTTCAAAGGAGGAAATGGAGGCTGGCAACCCTTTGGGTTTTCAGCAAAATCACTGTTGGTGGGTGCCAGTGTTGAAAGGCAAACAAGTGGCACTCTGCTTCTTGCATCATCTGCATTGCTCCAAACCACAAAGAGAAATATTTAATAGGGCTCCCTTCATGGAAGAAAACTTCTCAATCTTCTACTTACTGATGGTGCTTCTCTTTGTGTTGGTACATGTGCTGGGGTGGGTACAGCATCCCCCTCACGCTGGACTGGAAGTCCTTTTTATTCTTCCCTTTTTAGGTGCATTGGACAGAGCGAAGAAAACTTTAGCAGCTGGTATATGTGGTAAGTTTCAGTTCTGCTTTAGAGGGAAAAACTGGCAAATAATATTCTTTGATGGATATATGGAGAGAAAGGCATTAAGAGAGACTGATAACCAGAGAGCATTGCTCCTGGGCTGTCCCTGTGTTCTGTCTTTACAAACTAATGGAAATCATTTATCCCTATCCTCCTCACTGTATGCTGACAACTGAGCTGGGAAAAAACGATGGATGATTTCAGGGAGAAACGTTTGAATTTCCAGCCAGCACTCACTGCTGAGCACTCAGGAGTGAGACATTGGTTTCTGGGGACTTTGATCGTGTCCAGTGTGCTGGTGGGGAAACCGCAACATTTAACGGCTATTTGCAAAAGATGTTAATGAATATGTTAATTTGAAGACGTTCAGCCATCTGTCAGCGCTGCCTGCAGATGGTGACGGTACTGTTCCTCCCCTGCTGCCTCTGCCTTAGGTTCCTGATGCTGTTTTTCCTGGCCGTGCTCCTGTCCTGCGGGATCTGCTGCTGCCTGCAGTGCTGGCTGAAGCGGCGGAGCTGCCTCCCCCGACGCACCGTGGCTGTCTTTGCCCTCAGCAGCTCGGATGCCTTTTGTGGTTAGTCCTGTCCCTGCTGCAAGGTCCTGCTGGCCCTGGTGGGCTTCCCGTGGCCCATCCATGACCCTGTAAAAGGCAGTCAGGCTTGAGTGGGAGCTGGGATGCAACCAGGACCTGTATTGCTGGTGAACAGTGGGGTGTCCAGCTCTGGCATCTTGGGGACACGTCCAGACCAAGGACTGGAGGGCTGAAGCCACATCCACTTTTCACCAAGCCATACCTTGGTGCTGTCCCTGTGTGTCCATGTGTCCCAAAGGTGCCTAGCTGGGGCTTTGCCAGGCTAACACTGGAGGTGTGTGTGACTTTGTCCTCAGTGCCAGGGCACTCAGCAGCCCAACACATGCAGCCACGGGCGCTGGGGTCAGGCAGCCCTTTCCAGCATGTGTCCTTCATTTCTCACTCAGGCAAAACTGTACTGGTCTAACTTGAGCCACCCCAGTAGACAGCTCAAGTGGCTAACACACCCTGGGGCCTGGTGGGTGTTGTTTATTGTGGCAGCCACCCTCAACATTCCCCCAGGAGCACTCAGATTTTGAGGACTGGGCTATAGTAACTATGTGTAGCATCCAGAACTGACCTGGAGTATGGCCAGCAGCATCAGCAGGCTGGGCCAGACAACATCCCTCCAAGAAAAATAAAGCTAATTCTGTCATTAGGCTGAGCCCTTCCCAGAAGACATATTACCTGCTTTCTGGGTGTTCATGGACAGTGTCACCACAGGGAGGACCCTCCCCAAACCCACCCAAATTCCTCTGTCCCAGCTTCTTGTATCTGGAGTTTGTGGTGAAAGGCTTTGTGATGCCATCCTTCAAAAATTACATCCCTGCCTTTCTTGTTTCCAAGTGGTTTGGCAGCTCCTCCTGGGCTCACCCCTCTCACTCCCACACTTGCCCTTCACGCCTGTCTGCTGTAGAGTTGTGACTTTGCTTTTTCCCCAGCTACTGAAGCATCTCCGTGCCCATTCTCCGGATCCCTGAGCCCCTGCACGACTGCAGAGATTTCCTCTTCTCCTACCCCCCGCTTCAGCCTTGGGGGAACTGAATTGCCTCCATCTTATGAGGATGTTATGAAGGAAAACAAGCTCTAAACACCACGTGTTGGCTTTCAGTGATCCTACTTGGTTCATCAGAGATCTTCCATCATGCTAAAGGAGTGTGAGATCAAATCAGCCCTTTCCACAGGTTGGCCGAGAGACTGAATAACAGCACATATTTCATCTGAACCTGAAAGACGAGACTAAATGCAACAGAATAAATGCCAAAAGTATGTGTTGAATCCGTCACCAGAGCTCAGCTTGACATTTTGATGTCTCTGGATTTCAAGAAGCTTCCTCAAAGGCCTGTCTGTATTTGGGGTTTCTGGCTCAGCCTCTAGATTTATCTCTGTAAGGCTGCTTGAGCTGGTGCAACCCAATGTGTTTTAGGACCAAATGTTGATAAATGACTTGATAGTTACTTCTCAAACTTGGGCTGCCTCCTTCACTCGGCGCTGAGCCAAGAAACACCCTCTGGCAAAGTCATGTTGTTCTAATACATTGTAATGCAATCATGCCACTCTGTGATGAAGGATCGTTTGCCACATTTAAAATATTTAGCACAGCGTATCAGATTTGTCTCGTGCAAAAGGCAGCAAATTTATGGCCAGGGAAGAGAAAACAAGAGGCAGGGATTATGGAGGAGTAGCAGTGGTAGGAGCTGGTTACAGAGCATAAAAAAGTGAGTTTGCTCATTTGAGCTGTTCTTAATTTCATCGTGACTGTCCCCAGCTACTCTTGCCCTAGCATTGCAGACCAGTAGGCTTTGAATAGCTGAGAACTTAGCCACAAGTTCCCAACAGACATGAATTAGGGGCTTAGGTACTTAGCACTTAGCCACAGAAATCTATGATGATAAAGAATGCCATTTTCTTTGAGGTGATCACTGCAGACAGGATGGAAAAATACTTTAAGAAGCCATCCAGACTGCCTTATGCCCAAGCAGGTTCAGCTCAACAAAAGTCATTCCTTGGAGGTGTTGGCCTAACTAGTTCTCAAATTACTGAAGAAAGATGCTGAATTTCCCCCTTAGCTGGATTCCAGATGAAAGCAAAGACTTCCTTTTTTTTGTCATGGGCAGTTCACTGAAGGCTGAATTCAGCCTGCCTGACCTCTCTGCCTCTGCTCTCTCAGTGGCAAGGGCTGGGGGTGCAGTCAGAGCTCTCTTGCTGCAGAAGGTAATGTCACACCTGGTCCCATGCTCTGTACTCCCATGGAGCCGTGAGCCCAATTTGGGCAGCTGGGTCCATCTGGGATTACAATCCCAAAAGTTTAATGGAAGCCCACAGCCTGCCTCACGCACCACCTCCCCACCTGTAGAGTGAGGTTAGCACCAGTTCCCGTGCTCAGGAAGGAAACTGGGAAGATAAATCCACCAACGGTTATAATATATTATAATAATATAAAAGGTCATAATATTAATGATTCTATGTAAGTACATTTGCTAGATAAAGAATTGCAGCATATTTTGAGAGAAAATTATTTGCCAGCACCGCTGCGAATTATCTCCCTAAAATCTTATTTTAGAAGCAGCTTTAATGTTTGACTCTTGTGTGAAAGGAAATAAATGTTACTTATAGCCAAATGAATGTTTGTGCCAGCAGGCTAAATTATTACTGGGTTTATTAATAAGAAAAATTAGCAAGTACAGACTCAGCCAGAGGAGAAGTCAAGCAACTTCTGAGTGTCCTTTTGCTGGCTGAACTTAGTAAGAATTGCAGGTAATCAGCACCTCTCAGGACCAGATCTTTCATGTACATAACTGCTTCCACCACTCAACCCCTTCAATTTATGCCCTGAAGCATGAGATTTGATTATGTTTGTCACTGCAGCTTGCATAGCCTGTTAGTGGGCATTAAATCAGCCGTCACTTGATTCCCACCTACACACTGTGTTTGCTTCAGTGACCCCTTCGTGGCAGTGAACGCCACAGGTTGTCTGCATTATGTGCTGCATAAAACATTACTGCCTCCTGCTTATTAATGGCTTGGCTCTAAATAAATTGCTGCCTTTAATTTCACTGAATGTCACCTTCTAATCAGATGGCTGGAGAGGCTAACAAGCAAGGACTGCTCTGGTTTCAATGCCTCCAATCCCTCTGCAGCCCTCTTTCTCAAGGACCAGTGATTCCCGAGGTGGTAAAAGCTTCCCCAGCCACCCAACAGAGGGCAAGCAAGGCTTTCAGCACAGAGAAACATTCGAGGGAACGGGTTTATTCCCCTGCTACTTGTGTGCATTCAAGTGTGTTCGGTTTCATGTTTGAGGCGCTTTAATTATGCACAAAAGGAATCAAATTATTCCATCAGAATTGCGACAAGTGGCTCGTAGTAAAGTGAGCTAGTGGCTGTCACAAAATCACGCTCCATCTGGAGTCACCAGCGTGGGAGAACCTGTGTGCTGTGGCACCTGTGCAACGTGACAGGAGCCATGGGAGCTTCCAAAACCTGCTGAAAGCCAGGAGGTATTTGCAAAAAAGAGCTCGTGTAGGTTTGCTGTGGGGGGGACATAAACTAATATTGCTGCTGGTTTGGGGTAGGGAAGGAGAGTATCCTGAGAAGGGGCTCAGGGCCCTGGTCCTGGGCTTCCTGATCACTGGAATGGAGAAGAGGATGGGTTTCTTCCTTCTACAGAAGTGTTCTGGGTGGCCCCACCAACCTATTATTCCCTAAGAAAGCTGCTTGTCCCAGCTTGCCACCTCACTCCCCTGTGCTCCAGCAGAATGGACAAGGTTTCTCCAGACCTGTGTTTCCATTCTTACACAAGCAGAGATTTTGCTGGGTAATTGATATTTTTATAAGCACTCAGGTCTTAATGAGGGAAGTTAATGCAGTTTGGCTGATGTTTCCAGAATTGTAAGGAAAGAAGAGCCATTTCCTTATAATTCATCACCTTAGGAATAGGGTTCACCTTGGAAAAGCACTTGTCCTGCTGTGACTCTCTGGCTGCCACTCATCCTCTGACTTATACTTCCTGCTGACTTTGAGAAGAAATGGCCAACAGCTCTAGAAAAGAACAGAAAAAACACTAGAAGGCAGATGTGTTTGTGGGAGAACTTGTCATCAGCAAGGCTTGTGAGAGGGAAATGGGAGCAGTGCAGAGGAGCTAATTGCTTGGTGACCATCTGGAAGCAAAAGACAAAGGGAACGTGGTGAGGCACACGGCTGGACTTTCACCTCTGCAGATTAAGAGCTGAATAATAAAGTCATAAACTGGCTCTCAGGCAAAATAGAGCAAAACCAGAGGCTCAGCTGAGCCATAACGGCATTAGTTTGGAATGCCAGGAGGGTTGGACATGAAAGATGGGAAAATAATAGATATGCTCATTAATCTTTTTTTTTTTAATTGTCATCCAAAGTTCTGCATGATGGGCTGAAGACTTCTGTGCAGTGGGGATGAGGACGGGACTGGGGACAGATGCCCGCTCTTTTTGGGTCACTAGATGGCACAATTCTGGCTCTTTCCTTTCTCGCTCAAAGGCATTTTACAGCAGGAACCCAGGAGCTACTGGGAGAAAATTGTTCTTGCTCCCTGTAACGGCGGTTGGACAGAGTATTCCAGTCATTAATCACTTGCCCACAATATTTAACAGATGCAGAAGAGGAAACTGTGGGAGTCCAGCCCCTGCTGAGAGAAAAAACCTTGCATTCTTGGTGGAATTTTACTCTTCTCTATTGGAAAGTTTATGAAATGACTCTAAGTAGATGTGTTTAAGCTGGGATAAAGCCTACAGCTGCAGAAGATGCCTTGCTGCAGGTGCACTCTGGGGTCTGAGGTTTGTAGCTACTAGCAAAGGTCTAGGCAGCCTCCAAAATCACTCCCCCATACCCAAGGGCTGGTCCTGTTTGTGCTGCTGCCTTTTGTGTGTCCTTGCAGGAGAGCAGTGATTCCCCTGACAGGAGTCAGAGCAGGTCACTTGGCAAAACACCTTCCTGAACAAAACCTGGATGCGGGCTAGAGAGACACAACACTCAAAGGCAATTCTGTTTATTATATCCCACTGATGTTACAGCTTGTAAGGAAAACACAATTCTGCACTAATGCTCCTGTTTACTGGAAATAATTGTTCAGATCTACTGAATTCGCACCAAAATCACCTGGCAATGTCTGTGAAAAGGCAGGAAATCCATATCTTGGGAATCATTGATGTAGCTGCAGTAGGACATAGCCTAGTTCACAAGGTCACAGTAAAAGTGAGCATTAATTACAGCTGGAGTTGTTAAAAGCCCTCATGAGCAAGGCTGATCCAGGCAGGGAAAGGACAAAATGCTGCATGCAGAAAAGGACAGCCATTGCAGATGACATTTTTTTATTATCTCACTCACTTGCCTGTATCAAAATGGGAAATCAATAGCTATCTGTAAGGCATGGAATCAACTTAGCAAAGATCTTACCTAAACACATTACTGTTTTCCATAACCTGCAACCAGCCTGGCAGAGTATACAGAGCTGTCAGTGGAGAGGACAACGGGGAGCCCCAGCTCAAGAAAGCACCCTGGGGCAGGCACACAGGGAGGAAAGGTGCTACCCCCAGCTCTCAGCTAAATCTCTGACTCTCCCTATGCCCTGGGAAACGAAGACTGAGGTGCCCCAACACATAAAAATACCCCTTGGAAGCTAGTGAAAATATGGAGAAACCTAAAAAGCTGTTGGAACTGATGGATTAAATGTTGGGCCACAGCTCAGCTGGAAATTGCAATTGAGCAAAAAGCCTTGGTAAGCCATCAATGGCCATCAGGAGCGGGAAATCAGTCTATTGTCATTCCTAGTGAGCTGCTGCTGAATGGAATGTAGGTAGGTATTAGGGAAATACCTTAATAACTGAGCTCACCTGGTACATCTTTAGCCTTAGGGACTGGTTGTGATTTTGAAAGAAAAAATAAGTCCTGTTTACTTTCTGGGAGGTTTCTTGCTAATGAATGTACAATTAAACTAGAATAGAACTACTTTGTGGCCTGATAATGAGCTAATGAGGAGTGAATCCTGCAGTCATGAATCCCTTGTCAGTATTAAATCAAACAGGGATTAACAATTAAATATTAACAGCTGATCAAAACATCAGATAGACTGTCAGCAGAATTTGAATAATGAAGCAATGCAGTACTGGACTGGTTACAAAACATTAACCTAGCAAAACTAAGAGCTGCTGTGACCTTTTCCCAGTCGTCTTGTGCAGGAGATAGAGCCTCAAAAACCATCATAGAGTTTGGCTAGAATAGAAGTATGATTAAAGAATTAACTCTTATTCTATATAGATACTGAAGAATAGAGGCTCACAAGTGTTGATGCAATTTTCTTCTTCATATGCAAAGAATATTTGTACATAAATTCTTTGTATGTGAAGTGTATTTGAGGAGGATGAGTTAAGGTAGTATTTGGGGTATGTGTGTGCTCTATTTGTGAACCCCAAGGAAGAACACAGGGTTGGAGGGACTAAAGAAACTAATCCTTTGTATTCACCCTTGATGAGGGCATAGACGTTCAGTGCCCACTGAGTCACTGCTTGGTGTGACCCACGTGTTTTAAGTCACAAACCAGCTCCCACCACATTAAAACAAGCAGAACGCCATTAGGACAAAAGCCCAGAATTCTCCTCAAGTGCTGGACAGTAGAAATCGATGGTCTGAGATGTGCAATTACACCTGCATTTCTTCTCTGCTAAACAAGAAATAAATCTTCACGGCAAGAAATAATCTTTGTGCTCAGAAAAAGTTATAGAAAACAGCAAGAGGCTGGCGGGCATCCCTGAGTGTTTGTGAGGAGGGATAATGTGCTGGCTGCACAGGCTGGGGAGGTTTTGATTCAGAGCTGATGATGTCTTTGCTCAGTAACTCCTCTCCAGGAGCATCTCTGAGCTGGGTGAGCCGGGCTGAGGCTGCCTGCAGCATCTCTCCTCCCTCGGGGAGGCTGAGGGAGCATTTGCCTCTCTGGGCAGGAGCGGGGATGTGGGCAGTGGAGCAGTCACTGAACACAGCTCTGCCTCTGGGGTGTGTTCACCCTCCATCTCCTTCTCTGTGTGTCTCTGAAGGAGCAGGGGAGCAGGGACACAGCCAAGGAACCAGACCCAAAAATGTTCCCAGAGTTTCCCTGCCCTGACAGAGAGTATCAGCAGTGTCAGCTCTCCTGTCCCAAAGCCCCACAGAAAACACATTTCTGATATGGCTGTGAAAAAGTTTTAAAAAAAAGCCCAAAACACCAAGCTCTGAATGCAGCTTTCTGCAATAACAGACAAAAATTCCCATCACCTCCAGATCTCTTTGTGCATTCTTGGTATAATCTGTGAATTCATCACATCGCTCATAACTCTTGTACTCATCTCCCAGGACCTTGTAAAAAAGCCTCCATCACCTCTCCTACTGTGTTTACATCTGTTCAATACAGCTCATCTGCTGGCAGTAACCTGCTCTCAGTTTGGCTGACATAAACGTCTGCCAGCCCGAGCAGCATGAGCTCTGCAGGCACGAACTCTGCAGGCACGAGCCTCCCTCGCCCGGGCAGCAGAGCTGCCACCAGGGCTCTTGCTGAGATGGTTGTGCTGTGGTCTGAGCCCTGTGGAGGTGCCTGGGGCTGCAGCAGAACCATATGGACCTGCTGTTGTCCTATCTGTTCCAGTCCCTAAGTGCTTTTTGACTTGGAGCCATGTCAGGGCTGGGTTATGTTCTGGCCTTGCTGGTCAGTTCTGTGCTGCAGCACAAGGTGCTGCTTCCAGGATAGCTCATCAGAGGATTCAAACCCTTCATTTTCCACCATAGGAGTTATCAAAAGTGCTGCTTGGGATACAGCCCACTCCATCCTCAGCTGCTCCATCTCCCTCTGGCCCACACAACACAAGGTTTCACTTCATACTGTCTGGGAGAAGGAAATCCGGCCTCCCCATCAAGCAGTCCATGGAGGAAGCCTGCCTCTGGTGGTGCTTCAGCACCCACGGCTGTGCACACCCAGCTGAGACTCCATTTTTGTTTCTCCACTGCCCCTGAGAAGACAAATCTCTGTGCTGGGAGACTTTTCTCAACCCCCAGTGCCCATGATACAGTGTGGTGCCCATGGTCAGAAAGGACTGAATTTTGACAGTTCTTACCAACCCTAAGAAAATTCTGTCTCAGCTTCTCTTTCTATTAAAGGCATGAAAGAATGTTCACATCCATCCTTAGGCAACATGTTAAACCATACAGGGTTTTTCCTCCCCCACCCTAGTGAAGACCTGGCTGATGCTCTAACTTCATCCAGCCTATGGAAGCCTGGATTGCAACAGGGGACAGCAGTCCTGAACTGGGTTTAAATACCTTTTGGGTGGAAAGGGACAATAGATTTTGCTATCATTTATCCTAGTTTCTAGCTAATGTAGATATATTGTAATGCACAAGTTCAGATTTTGGATCTTCACTCACTTTGTCCAAAGCAACGTTTTTATTAAGCAGAATGCAGCTGGCAATTTCCAGATTTCAGTGAGTCTAGAGCATCAGTAGTGTACATTTTAACACTGATTGAGAAGGACTGCATTTTTCAGGGAAGAAAGCACCTGGATTTACCATATTTTCTCAGTGCAGAGGTTCATGGACCAAAGAGAGGGTCAGACATTTAACACAGTTCGTATCTCCTGAAGAGCTCCCCATCAGCCTGTAAGAGGGGCAGACCCCCATGCTGAGTGCACAAGGTGCAGATGTTGGTCAGACAGTCAGTCCCTCCCTTTGCCATTATTTTCTCCTTTGTACACTCTGTCAACACATTCCCAGACATGGAACAGATCCATCTTGCAGTCTGGAGATCTTCATGCAGAACACTCGGTCTGATTCAGGAATGGCTGATTTATCTCACTTCCACCAAGTGTTGAGACAAACGCCGAGTTTGTGTTGGTTATTTCAGTCCGTGCTTACGCAAGTGGCCTCCGCACTCACGACGACAGGATTCCATAAAGCAGGATCTTCTCAGAGTTTACTTTCTTGAAGGAAAGGTTTTTTGAAGCTCTCATAATGCAAACATTGTAGCATACAGTAGATGCTTGAAATTCAACTGCATCTGTATCACAACCACAAGAGCTTGAGTCTCTGTGCAATCCACTACAAATAAGAGCAGAGCTCTTTCTGGAGCACTTACCTCCTCCTCACACCCGTGTGTCCACCGCATACATTTTGGAGGTGGCTGTTTGGGAGGTTGGCAGATGCACGTTTGTTACAACAGTCGCAGCTGAGGAGTAGCCTTTCCTCAGGGAGTAAGCAGAGTGGAGTCTTCCAGAACTGGTCTCTGTGAGGCACAGGGAGAGAAATAGGAACTGATAATGAGTGCTTGGTGACTTTCAGCTGCAAAGTTTTGTGCTTCAGGGAAAGCAGCACTCCAAGATGTGACATAATAGCAACACATTTTATGTCATCCTTACACCTCAGCTCCCACATGAAGACCTTGATGTGCTTTCTAGAGCTGCCTAACTTAGACTACTCCCATTTTACAGCTGAAAATATCGCCACTGGAGATGAGCAACCACCCCAAAGGATGTCCCCAAAGGACTTTCCTCACCCTGTGCGCCTGTAGCACACCCTGAGCGATGGTTCTATCCCTGAGCTGTGCTTCAGCCATGCTTCCTCACCTCTGAAGAGATACATGCAGCAGGTGAGAAGGGACCCGGACAAGAAGCAGCCGAGCGACCCCGCCATGCCAAGCCAGCAGGACCAGCCAAACTTGTACTGGATGCCCAGGAACACGTTGTGGAAGAGCAGAGAGGAGCGCTCCACGTAGACATCCACAGCGTACCACACGGAGCCCGTGATGCCAGGGAGACCTGCAGGGAGGGACAGAGGTGCCACACGTGGAACCACGAGGGGTCAAATCTAAAGCTATAGCTGCTGTCTGCTGGGTCAGACTTCAGGGTGGGAAGACCTTCCTTGGACAGCAGGGTTTGGTCCCTCTCTGTGCTCAGCCTTTGGCGGATTCACTCCGGCTCCTGCTGATACCCTGTGCTGCCAGGCAGAGGCTGCACCTCGTGGCTTGGCACTCACACACACCTCCAGCACGCTGGCAGCACTCAAGTTTCTGCAGCAAAAGGCAGAAAGCTCCTCCCTTCTCAGCTTGTTATGAAGTTGTCTCCAGAATTTAATTTTCTAATCTGTTTTGATTTTCAGAACTTTGATGATGCTTTTCAGACAAACTTTGAGAAGTGAATGGAAGTTGTTTAAAAGAGCCTCTCAAAGTATTTCATATGTGCTCCCAGTGGCTGAGGTGAGTTGTGTATTAAACCTGCTTAGGCTGAAGAAGAGGTAGCTGCTTGATACTGGCATAAAGTCAAATTATATTATTTGGTACCTAGTTGGCTATTTATTTTTGTATTTAAAATTCTCCCACTGGCTGTAACAGCAAAGCACCTGAGCCAGTTGGTTATTTATCACCTAGAAGGGACAGACATGTTATTATCCTTTTATTAGAGATCAGCTGCAGAGATTTTGGGCTAAGTGACTTGCCCAAGGTCACACAATCTGTGGCAGAGTCAGGAACCAAACCAGGATGCCAGGACTTTCTAGTCCTTCAGCACTTGGTCAGAGACCTATGGCAAGGTCTCTTTGCTGTACAAACAACGTTGACTTCTCCACAGTGAAACAGCAATAAATGGAAGTCAGTCAACTCAAAGCCAAGTCACCTGGTCAAAACATGAACTGAAAGCAGATAAACTGAACTACATGCTGTTAGAGGCAGGTGGTGAACAGAAGAAGCTGCATTGCACAAATAAATCAAGTAAAGATCCTTCCTCCTACAGAAAATCACCAACTGAAATAAAAGAAGGCTTTTAACGCTTCCCCACTTTGCTAAAGGGTGTCCTACAGAATGGGGACACAGTGGGGAAATACCTGCAATGAGCAACATAACTCCAGACACCAGGCAGATGCGCAGCTTGATGAGCGGCTCATCTGGAAGGAATTTCACACAGTCCAGTCCCAGGACAAGGAAGAGAAATCCAAATCCTGACAGGATATCTGCTGTGATCATCATGGCTCGGGTCAGCACCAGCTTCACTGCAGGACAGAAGCAGATCATTCTAGTGCACAAGGAATGGAAACGTGAGCAGGTAGTGGGGTCAGATCCCACAGGAACATTTTTTCTGGTGTTCAGCTTTTTACAGCTTCCCCTGGGAGTAATACCTGACTGAGAAAAGGAACATGCCTCTAATTACCTGTCACAGAGTAGAACAGATACTCTTTTAGTCTACACTCAAGTGTCCCCACCACTTGTCGAAACGTCTCTGACTCTTACATACCAGGATGCTCAGCGTAGATGGAGTCGTACTCATCACAAGTTTGGATCCCATCAAAAACGTTTGTGACACATTCCCACCACAGGCCACGGCACTTTGTACTCACCTGTGGATTAAGGAGACAAGGAAGACCATGAGTTAAAATATCCACCAACCCAGCAGGTGGTCATCTTAGCCCTTCAACAGAAAGCCTGGTCCAGTTACAATGATGGTAAACCAGAGTATTTCGCTTGAAGAAGAGGAAAAGCAGCAGGATGGAGGAAAAGGACAATGTTTTCTGTGTCCCTACTAATGTTTTTACTTTAGAGCAAAAAATTCAGGCTAGACATCAGGAAAAAACCCTTTATCTACTAGTAAGGATAAAAATTCTGAAGGAAATTTCTGGGAGGAGCTGGGGGGTGGCTGACCAGAAAGATCTAAGAGCAGGTTTGCTCACTCATTGCCAAATGCTTGTCTAGGCTGAGCTGGGCAGGGCTATGGACCAGACAACCTGAGACTTTGCTGCCCTTGCTGCCCTTCCTTACACTATCCCCCTGACAGTGGAGGAGCAACTGAGAGAGTGGGAGAGGAGTGCAGAGGAGTCTGGATGTGAGCCCCTCTGCAGACACCTGGGGAGGGCTGCCCCCAAATGACTCAGCTGTAAACACTGGCTGGAAAATGAGAGGCAGCCGGTGCTGATCCTGACCCTGGGGCTCCCGGTGTGCTGCCAGCCATGGGACCACGCGTGCCCAAGCCACAGTCATGGCTGAGACATCCAGACTGGGGCAGACGATGCAGGAGCATCGTCGTTAATCGTCTCCGCTGTCCTCAAGCCGTAGATACCATTCCCAGCCCAGCCTTCCATAAATTACTTTAATATGGGAGGTGTTTTCATTACCAATGCAAATATGGCAACAAGCACCTCTAAAATATTCCTGGAATTGCTCATACAAGGAGCAGAGTTAATGTCAGTGCAGCTTTGGACTCCAGCCCGCTCGCTGCTGCCAGCGACACCCGCTGCAGTTAATGGAAGGAGAAACTCTTCCAGCTAATGAGTTTCACGCAGGGGAAGGGGACCAGGCTTGCTTGGATGATGCAATAAATTCATTTTTCTTGCACTGTGTAAATCACAAAGCAGATAATAACATATCTCAGCCACGTAATAAAGTCTTATTCAGGATGTATTGAAGTCTGTAGCCAACCTCAGTATTTTCTCCACAATGCAATGTATGAGCCAAACTGTGCACCTCCTCTGTGATACTGCTCTGTGGATCAAAGGTGAGTAAAAATGACTCACTACTTCAGACTGGCAGAAGAGATACTATTTATATTTGAACGAAAATAATCTACATGTTCTGTTTCATGCAGATGAAGAGTGCTTAACATTTCTGAGAATTTCTGGGCATATGTAATGAAAAATATGATGAAAAATGAGAAGCAGTGATGGAAAAAACTGATTTCATTGATTTTGTTCTTTTCAAGAGAACAGCGTCTTGTAAAACAATTTGCCATATTTATATTCAATGCGTTTTTACCATGGCCCTCTTAAGGCAGTTGCAGGCCCTCTTCTGTCTTAACTCACCACCGTTAAGGCTGTGCTTGAAATTAGCATATTTTTATTAAATTACATTTTGTTCCGCTTCTATTTATATGATTTCTCTTTCCTCCCAAACCACCATAGGCTTATTTATACTACTCTGTATTCAGCCAATAATGTCAGTTACTTTATTATAATGTCAGCTCACATTATTTTTGTTTTTTAAATCTTACAAGCAGCATCTACATCGAAATTATTTATAAAGAGACTAACAGTATTCCAGGCTTTGTCACCCTCCAAGCAAAACAGAAGCCTTAAGCACAACAGTTATGGTCTAGCTTGTGAAATAATCCCCTTCCCAGACTAACAGAATCTTGATTAATGTTTTGCATTTCTTGGGATGTTTCAGTTGTCACTACTCCTGCTAGAGCCAGAGCCAAGCATGGCAAAGCAGGGATCAGCCCATGTCCACACAGCCTGTGTGCAGCCAGGGATAAACGTCCCATTGCCTGGTTCAGGAGGGATGGGAAAGGGTGTCAGTGTGGGGACCTGTGGCTGCCCTGAGCCACTGCTGAGCTATTCTCGTTTCTGCTGCCAAGGGCCAACCCTTGCTCCCCTCTGTTTTGTGCACAGTTGATCCTTCTGGCTGATAATCTGCTCCCAAACCACCCTTGGGCATCTTCCCTTGCGCTGACAGCACAGACCTTCAGGCACACAGGAACTCGCTGTTGTAAAGGGGACAGGGGTCAGGGCATGGGGCATCATGTGGGGACATGGATTTCCCCATCCCATGGCTGGACCTGTGCGCCATGACGGTAGCACTAATTTCCCATCATCTCTCTCCCCCCATAGCAAATCTGCTCCACCTTCCCTGGGCCCAGCCAAGGACTCCCTGAGCAGCCAAACATCACAGCCGTGCTCCTCATCTCCCATTTCGATTACGAAACACGTTGCCACAACCTGCTTTCCCTAACACAAGTATGCATGTAAAACACGAACTGCATAATGACTGTAATAGATATAATTATATCCTATTCATAATATATAATTAATATTAAAATAATTCTCATACAGAAAAAAAGAGAAAATTACAGAACAAGCACACACTTCTCCTTCTGGGGAAAGCGGAGAAGACAAACACATAAGTGATGTTAGTCACAGTGTTTTACCGCACTCTGAGAAGGTGCCAGCAGACAATGATTACAAGCCCAGCTCAAGAGTAAAACAGGCAGCGTTTAACAGTAGTGGTGGTATTTATAATCCACCTGCATCAGGGAGGGACTGTCTACACTCTACACTCGTTGAGAAGCAGATTATGGGCTTTTCCCACTACCAGCTACCGCAAAAATTGACCCAGCCCTGTCTCAGTGCTTCACAAGGAGTCACCAACTTAAACAACTTTCTGTGTGGCCGTAACCTGTTGTTTCTGAAGGGAGGTGAGGGGCTGTGAAAGCTGAGTCAGGGCCCCTGCAGTCTCCCTGGAGGTGCCTGCTCCTGGCACTCCCTGGCCTCCTCTTCCTGGGATGCTCCTCTCCAGTGGGACCACAGCGAGGGCTTCATCCTCCCCAGCTGCTGGGGGCCAGGGTCAAAGCCAAGCAGCCAGCCAAGAGCCAGCAACTACAGATGCTAAAGGATGGAGTTCCCTTCTCCTGAACTCAAAGTTGCCTAACTTACCCTTTTTCCAGCTGAAAACAGGAGTCATTGTGGACTCCACGCCTTTGTGGCCATGGACATTCCCCTGTTTAGAGAGGCAGTGAGTCATTAGGGTCATTAAGGTCAGGTATTAAGGCTGGGGGCGTTTTGCTGCATTATTTAGTATTCACACTCAGAGCCGGAATGTGAGAATAGTGGTTGCTAAGAACCCAACTGGGTGTTAATGGAGCACTTCGGACAGCCCATCGCAGGTGCCTTTGCACCAAGAAGACAAGGTTACACAGCCTCAGGATAATGGGCTGGTTCTTTACTGGACTCACTTTGCTCAGGAGCTGCGTTTCTCTCTTCTGGTTTTGCCCACAGTCGGATTCACTTGGCTTTTCTAACTATACTAATACCTTCATCTGGCTACTTCCTGAAAGGAATTTGAAATATCTCCCAAATGAAGAGTCATGTCCCATCCAGCATCACTGGGTGCACTTTATTTGCCCTGTAAAGAGGCTCACAGAGCGGACACACTGACCACCAGCAACTGCACTGCATTGGATCTGTGATCGCCTCAGCACTTACACCCACTTTTCAGGGTTTCTGACAGTCAGATTTTCAGGATTTTTTGTGGCATAGAGAAAAGAAATGTTTTTTCTTGTAATCAGCTTTATCCTTCTTTCCTTGGATAATTCACCCCTTCACGTGAGGCAGCTAAGTGCTGCATTGCAATCACTGAGTGCAGAGGAGCTCGTCAGGTTTCATATGCTGGATAGCAGATAGAAAGTTTCCTCCTGATACATTCAGACAAACTTTCTGTCTTGGAAGGTGTTTCACCTTCACTGCCTAAAGTATTGAATTTGCCAGAGAGCAGATTCCTACACTGTGGACCCACAGCTCTTAAATGTACAGAAATGAATGGCTGTGCTGGGAAGAAAATGACAAATTTGCAGTATTGAGTGCTGGAAAAACAGTGATGATTTGGGGCCTGGAATCTTTGGGGCACACCTTGCATGTAAGCAGCAATCTGCTCCCTTGTTTGCAATTTAATTTTGCCAATACCTTTCTCTAACATAAGAGCGCTACTGTCCACAAGAGTTCCAGGAGATACTGAGTCCCCATGCTCCCCTCAAATTTCTGATAGCCCGGTAGCTCAGTGGCTGTTCAGAAAAAGACTTGAAGAGCACAGCTGTACATGCTGGATGTCAACACCAAGAAATCTGAACTACAGTACTAGAAACATCTCCAAAATATCCATGCAGGCTGGACATACAGGATAACTCCATTCAAGTTCATGCACATTTAAAACTAGACCCTGTAGATCTTTCCTGAACTTACTAAGTGAGATCACAGTCTGGATAATTGAGTTTGGCAAAGAGAATTACACAAAATACCACTTTCCCCCTGCTCTTGCACAGTAATTAATTTAATTTTCATCCACTTTCATCCAGCACAACAGGGAGAAAGAACATGAGAGTGGAGCAATGACACCAGGAACCAAACTCTCTCTAGGACACATTGGTTTTGGTGATCAGGCTTTCCTCACCCCAGTCTTACCTCCAGGGAGTCATCAGCATTCACCATCCAGCAGTCTGTCCAGGTAGATGTTATCAAAAACCCAGCAGAGAAAAAAGCAAAAAAGCAGCCCACATATTGGAGGAAAAACTTCATGCCAGCAGGTGCTCAGCACATCCAGGGGAGTAAGAACAGTAGTGCCCAGCCTTGTTCCTAGAGCCAGGGTAGAGACAGAGCCTCAGTGTCCCAGATGACCAGCACCCTCTTGCAGTGACCATGAAGACCAGGACCTCCTCACTTGTGCAGATGCCACCTGGTAGTGATGGCTGCAGGAGCAGTGGTCACCTGCCAGGGGTCAGGAGGAGGGTGAGAGCGCCCACGGGAGCTGCTGCAGCCAATCGGCCCCGCACCGCTACAGCTCTTGTCATGCCTGAGTGAAGAGAAATGGGGCTGTGCAGAAGTGACATGCGGCTAACTGGAGCCCTGGACTGGCAGGGGGGGCAGGTATCATGGCAGGTTTTGTCAGAATAGGGATTAGAATAAAGAATCAAAACTTGTTCTCCAGGGCAGAAGTTTTGAGCATTGCTGAGGGATACACAGAGAGCTCTCACATGCATACACACATTTATTCCTGTTCAGTGTTCATGCCTTAGCAGGGAGCAAGTACGAAGTGTCTTGGTGTAGATCCCAGGCCCATTGTTATTGTTACCCTGTTGGTCTCTGGTGCATTGATGATCCAGTTCAATGCAGGAATGTCACCAGGGAGGGAAAGGAAAAGGCAGCAATCATGGGATGTCAGAGCCAACATCCACCCCCATCCCAGCTCAGAGCTCTATATTCTGAATTTAAGTCAAACCTCAATACTTCTCATGCCTTGAGCCTCAATTTGTTCATGGCATGCACAGAACTCCCATGTGGAAATCCTGACGTTTTCAAACCAGTGCCAGTCTGGAGGATTTCAGCTGGTTGGAATTTCCCTGCTTGCTTACTCTGATTGCAAACTTCCTGTTTTCCTGCAGGACTCCCCAGGTGAGCAGGGGTCACCCCGGCTGCCAGGGCAGAAGGCTGGGACCTCTGTAAGAAGCTCTCAATGTCTCCTCTCGTGCAGTGCTGAAAAAGCCATCAGGGCTCCAGAGCAGCTTTCAGGAAAACCAGAGAGGAGTGGGACTAGAAATTCCTCCTACTCCAAAGGCACAAATGCACAGAAACCATCGCATCCTCAATGAACTTTGTTTTTGAATATAAAGATAAGCAGTAACAGGCTGAAGACCTGCCTTGAATGGGTAAATATTCAATACGTGGCAGAGGAGCAGACTCTTGCTCTGCGTTCAGCTTTGCTTCCAGCCGCTTGCCCAAGCGGACGGTGTCTGTCATCTCAGCTGTCACCTCCAGATGGAGCCAAGAGGCACCTTTACAGAATTGTTCAAAGCTTCCGCTTCTCCGGCATTTCCCTTCAAATACCACCGCAATGAGAAGTTTATTCATACAATAGATAATTCCCGTAAAATTCCTATTATAACCTCATGAGGCGGTTTTACTGTCAGAGATCACAATTTTTACCCTCAATGCCAGGCTCATTCCACTCCTCAGAGGTCACTCTGTGGAATAGGTCCTCAGCACACACTTTGGGAGGCTTAAGTGGAGAATAAAAGTCACAGGTTATAAAGCCAGGGTATGCAGGAGGATCTGCTGCTTCAGCTTTCTGCTTTCTATTTCCTAATTCCATTTGTAGAAGATGAGAAGTGAGGAACTTTTCTTCTTCCATCTTTCCCAGATGCAGGTTTGATGTGGTTATGTGGATATGATGCTTTCTGCTGAGTTTTCTGATATCCAAATGTCTGTATGAGTCAAAGAAACCTTCGTGATTTTCACTTCATGGCTTTCTGTGACAAGGGTAGCTTTGTGTTTTCAACAGTTCTGACCCACAGGGACATGGCAGAGGCCACACAGGACCCATAGAGGACAATAACTTTCATTAGCCACATATATATAGATTAGATTGCACTTATGTGAGACAGGTACTGAAAATATACATCCTCTTCCTATACTTGTCTTGTACTGTGTTCATTAACCTCTGTCTGCACCCATTTTTAAAAAGCATCCTAGTCAGTTGTTATTAGACGCAACTCAGAAAAAATGGTGTGGTGAGCTCAGAAAAGGCCTGAAAAATCTGAGACAGACTTCTCACATCAGCATTAAGTCCTTAGCAGTGCCAAGACCAGAGTTTAACAGCAACAGAGCCTGGATTAGCCAGGAAATGTATTATAGCCATGTGAATCTCCTTGCCTTCTCCTTCTGCCCTGTACCCGAATGCAAGACACTTACAGAGAGGATAAGCCCAGTGGAAAGAAAGGGGACATTTTCTTTTATTAGTGCATGGTGGAAGTGTCTCAATACAAGCATGACAGAGGTGGAAAATGAAAATCTCCCATGGTAATAGCCAGAGAGGTGCTTCTAAGCTTTTGTTCTGGGCACATTGTATTCTGTTCCTCCAGCTCTGCCCACCAAATGTCCATGGATGTCAGACCAAGAGGCAAACTCCACTAAGGGATGGAGGGAGCATGTGAGGCACCTGTGCTGCCTGTGCTTCGCTCCATCTCTCCACAGCTGTTACTGCAGTCCTGGCGATGTCTTGTTTATTTTCTGCATGCCCAGCAATGTGTTGCTGTCCCAGCTCCTTCCACCTCCCTGTGTTCACCTTCCCTGCAGGGCAGGGCAGGTGAGTGACCCTTCCTAGAGCAGGATGCCAGTGCTTCCCTGGCCATGAGTCACTGGGGACAGGAAGTGGCTCCAGCCATTTCCATCTAGCTTGGGGCTCTGGAGCATCCTGGCCTGGACAGCACAGCAGGTCAGGATCCTCCAGTTTTCCCTCGTGCGAGACTGCTGCAGAGTGTGCAACACAATGAAGATGGTTTATGATTTTTCACCTGGTGGAGAGACCAATCCAATATCTGGTCCTTCTTTAGGTCCGTGTCTCCAAACAATCCCATGGAATCTGCTGTAGTTACTAGAAAGAATACAATATTCTTTATTTAGTAGGAAATGGCAAGATACATATATCTTTATTTAAAACAAGTCAGCATCTTCTTGAAGCGAAGTCTGTAGCAGTTTCTCATCATGGTCTGCTTTCCTAACTTGCATGACAGATGTCCCCTCAGCTTCAGAAAACAGCTCTCCCAAAATAACCTCCCAAGATGTCTTTGTATAGCCCAAAACCTAGCTGACATGACTCAGAGTAGCTTTCCAGTGAATTTGCAGGCTGTACTACATATGCTAACTGTGCTTTGACACTAACAAAAGCATTAGGGTATCCTAATATTTGATTGTCAGAGCTTGGCCTTGTCGGGCTTTGCTCTGCATGGTATTGATGCAGCAAAACTTTGCTAATGTGAGAGTTTTATCACCTCGACTACACTCAGCCCCAGCTCAGGGACAAATGCACCATGGGTCGATTGCTTTTATTACTCATTAACACAAGGTGGTCTGTGCTCTCTGTCAAAGCCAAGCTATTTATGTTAGAGAGAGAGACAGAGAAAATCTACTGCCAGTCTTGGGAGCTGGTTGTCACCAGTCTATTCACAAAACAATTTTTGCAGCAACAGCCCACTGAGGTTGCAGTCCCATGAGCACAGAAGGGTGGTGCTCTGCCTTTACTTCCTCAGTGTCTAATATATAGTGTAGCAGAGGGCCTGGAGCAAGAAGGAAGTGGTGATGCTGTGCATTCATGCATGAAATACAGACCTTCCTGCAAACAGGCAAGCAGCCCGTGAGGTGACTCGTGTTCAGGGCCGGGGGCTTGTCCAGCAGGAAGGGCTCAAGAGTCAGAGGTGACAGAGAGCTTTGGAAGGGGTTTTCCTAAGAGCTCTTCTGCTCCATGGGTTTGTCTGCCCAACCCTTCCCAGTCCTCCCCCTCGGCTGTACCCCCTCCATTTTCCTGCTTCACACGCCAGAGCAGTGCTCCTTGGATGTGAGATGTGTACACAAACAAATTACAGAGCAGTGTGTAATTTACCCCTTCAGCCATGCTCATACGGTCACAAAACCTTGGGATTTAGTTTGGCCTTAGCTCAGTGATCTCAAGGAAAATAGTAAGACTTCTTAGCAACCTATGATTTTTCAAGCAGGTAATACATAAGATTAAAGGAAAATAGGAAAGCAAAGGCATGTTCTGGTAGATGACAGCTTAAAGGATTGGTAAGTAAAAACTGTGTTTGTACATGTGTGTGCGTGTGTCTGTGTATATTATACATATAGGTAGGATGCTTGCACACACTCCTTTAAAACAGCTTTTTTAGTCACTCCAAAGCAATAAATACTAAAACAAGCATTTCATTACAGTCTTTTCAGGTTCTCAAAGTAACCATGTTCTCTTCAGTACAATAAATTTAGTTTTATGGCTGCCTATGAAATCCCACACCTGAGAAACACATAATCTCAGTGATGTATTACTAACCCCATTTTAGAGCTGGGGAAAACGAGGTCCTGGCTAAATGCCTCTAGATCGAGAGCGAGGAGTCACAGTCCCGCTCCTCTTTAGCACCGGGCCAGGACTCTCTGCCTGGGTGTGGTGAGATCCTTATCAGTGAAAACGTGTGTGACCGCTCGGCTTTCCTGAAAGCCGCCGGAGAATACGCGGTGCCGTCACTGCATACCAGCTCCGCGCAGGTGTGTGCTGGCAAGGGAGCTGGGTAGTGGATCAGACACACCTTTTCTCGGCATGTCACAAGTTCCAGTCCACGGCCCTCGTCCCCAGGCACCCCGGGGGCTGTTGATGCCCTGCCACGTCCCTGCGGCGTCATCCTCATCCAAGCGTGCCTTTCCCAGCATGAGCCTGAACTTTCCCGTGCGCTGATACGAGGGTGATTAAAGGAAGGTGAAGCACAAGCTCTGTGCCACTGCTAGCAATCGTGCAGGAAGGGAAGGGAGAGCAGCGTGAGCTTCTAGCTCTCTCCAGAGTACCAGAGAAAAGCACAGGAAGAAAGGTGCCGCGGTGGAAGGGGATTGTGTCGTGTCTGTGCTCCTCAGGGCCACCCTAGTGCAGTGAGAGGGGCCGTACGTGCGCTTCACCCTGCAGGGCTCTCCTGGCTGAAATCCACCCGCCTTGTGACTCACTTCACAAGAAACATCCGCTTCAAGCCTCTGTGCCTCTCGCTGATACTCACCAACCTGCTTATCTGAGTGACGAGAGACCCTCTAGGAGACTCATCAAGAAAGGGATGAAAGTAACTACTGTGTTAGAAATGCACAGTGTGGTAACAGGATGTTTGGTCTGCTATAAAAAGCCCAGGAGGGCAAGAGCTGAGGCTCAGAGAGAACAGTTGCTGCTGTGATTCACAGACCATGAGCACAGGAGAGTTTTGAGATCTGGTTAGATGAGTCGGGGCCAGGTCTGGGTACAGGATCTGCAAGGAGTTTCCCTGAAGAGCTCTGGGGCTTTGACTGTTAAAATCAGTGTCTGCCCACCTGCCTGGCACCAGTCTCTACCCACACACTCACTGTCCCCTTCTGTTTAACATCCAGCATCCAAACTGCACACTGAACACTGCCCAGAGCTGGCACAGAGTGAGCCCCGGCTCTGCCCCCTTACCCCCGGGGCACTGTACCCTCTGTGCACAGACAGGCTCTGGCAAGGGGGAGAAGCCAGCTGCAAACAAAGGCTCCTACACGGCCACCCCTTCATTCCAGGCCTCTCCTTGTGCAGGTAAGGGACAGGGCAGGGATGTTTCTGCCCCTGCTGCAGAGCAAATCATCATGAGCAGAGCTCCTCATGTGTCACACACATCACATCACTCCCCACCTTCATCATGCAGGCAAGCTGTGCTGAGGCTGGAGGACAAAACCATGGAGGAGGAAGAGAAGGAGGGAAGAAGGGGAAGGACAACTTAATCCTTGATGGAAATCCCCTACAAGGGTAGAGCTGCAGTCCCAGCCCTGGGACAGGGGAAGACAACAAATTACTCCAGTCCTCATCTCACCCAAGGCTTTTATATAGGGAGTGTCTTCATCTTCCCTACTCTTTTCTGTCCTGTCCTGTCCTCTCCCCCACATCGGAGTCTCTCTGTGCACTAGAGAGGAAGGCACAGCATGTCCTTTCCCTCCTTCTTCTATCCTGTCCCTATTCTGCCCTGGTGGTCCTGATTCATGTAGGGCCCGGTTTCTGTTCTTTACAAAGATGTGTCGTTCCCCACCCAAGCTCTCCCTAAGGAGATCATCCCTCCCCCTTTTTCAAGCTTGGAGCTTCATTTGCACCTTCTTTGTCAACAGCACAGGGAGTGGGCTCCCGGAGTACTCCCGAAACGCCCATCGGCAAAGCCTCTGTGTACATCGGGCTTAAGGGAGAGTTTCACGAGCAGAGAGACACAGCTGTGAGAGAAACATCCCCAGCCTCTGACCTCCAGCCAGATAACTGGGGTTTTTAACTCCCTCTAGGCATTGAAATATGACCTTGGGTTTCCAGTGTGCTCTCCCAGTCCTAGCGATAAAGGGTGTGTTGGAAAGTCCAGGGAAGAAACTCCTTCCCTCCTCCTCTGCCAACACACAGCTCTGCTTTCAGTGCAGATGGGTCTTGCACTTGGCCAAGGCTTTTCAAGAGTTTCATTCCCATGTAATCACTGGAATAACTGGCCACATTTAAATACTTCTTTAAGTGTTTAACCCTGCTCCCCACTGAAAAATCCAGCCACGTGCGTCACGGCAGGGGCTACTGAGTGCTTCAGAAATACCTGGCTCTGATTTGGGTGTCCTGAAGAGGACTGAAGCACATTGAATGCCAATACTTACAAATCCCATCCTTCTGCTCCTCTCAGTTTCCAGAGACAATTACTTGTTGGAAGATGATTTTACAGAGCCAGTGTATCTCTGAGAGTGCTGAGCACTTGTTAACTGGTTCTGTTGTGTCACAAGGTTTCCTACAGCACAGTAATCTGTGTATCTTGAATTTTTCCAATGTCCAAGGACAACACAAGCAGGTTTGGTCTTATTGATCCCCAGAGGAATTCAGAGCAACAGGGAAAGGGGCTAAGTTCAGCAACCTGAAAAAGACATGAAACCTCCTCTCCTAACATTTGCATTGCCCTTAACAGTCTGATTTAGAAATCTGGCAGAAGTTTATGGCAGAGCCTTTCTAGGAAGGACACTGGAGCAGTTTATCTCCCCAGCACCAATTACCTGACATGTCATAATGGCTTAGGAAAAGGGCAGAGGTTGTGGTCCAGGCACAAAAAGGTGAGACATAGCCATACCCTGAGATGGGAATCTTTGAGTAATTTATAAAGTGCTGAGTACAGCTCAGGCTTTTCCTTGGCATGAAGGTTGCCCCCAAAAACCAGACTCACAGGTACTTGATCTTGATGGCTCAGTTGGTCAGTGGTTGAGCAATGTAAATGGTGGTAACTCTGACTTCACAGAGGTAACTCTGTCTTCAGGACTGTCTGGCCAGTGGTTCCTGGGGAGGACCTCAAATCTAGTCATTAGGCATCTTCTCCCTATCTCTTTGTAATATCACTCCAATGCCCCCTACCTTCCTTCCTTCATCTGATTTCAGGAAGAACAACCTGAGGTTATTCCAAAGAGGAAAGATTTTCAGTGGTTATTCTGAAGGTGATCAGATTCTTGCCAGTCTCAGGAAATTAATTTCATAACTAGGGCATCAAGTTCATAAATGAGTATGGACACCACCCATCACTGAATTCCTGGTAGACATTTGGTGAGGTTTGGGTAGAAATGTGATTCTTGCTGTAACTGGTCCTGGAGGATCAGAACCAAGACCTTGGAGGCATCAGGAACATGATGAGAGCAAACAGCATGAGTAGATGGCAAGGGTGAGGTCTTCACAGAGCCCATTACCTGGAGGATCCAAGAGATGTTCTTCTATCTGCACTTAGAAAACTCTTCCATTGATGGTACCAGGGATGAATTTTGTCAGGATCTCGATACACATCTCTCATGGCTCATGCACTATGACACGCACATGGATCTGCCTCCCTCTCAGTCAGGAGTGGGTCTCATTTATTCTCCTTGCTTGCCCTCTCCTGCCCTGGGACTGTGACACCAGGAACTGCTGCCCTCCATGTGTTCCTAGTGGCACATGGTGGGGAAAGTGGCCACACTTTGTGGCTGACCCTTCTGACAGGGCACACTTTCCATCTGCCACGTCACTGCTGAACCTCTTCTCCAGATGCCTCACCACACCTGTCCCATCATGACACCATGATTAGTTTCATACATTCTGAAATGACATTTCTTGTTGATGTGATGTAGAGCTACCCTCTATCTACAGCACATAACTCCCTGCTTTTCCCACCATTACCTCTCTAGTACTATGAAACTCATTGTTTCCAGGAATTTGATTGTGTCTCACTTTTGTTTTCTATCTGGCCTCTGGTACAGAATGTCCAGTGAAAGAACAATACTAAAATAGAAAAATTGAAAACAAAATAAATCCTACCATACGGGTCAAATCTCTTGGCCTCCAAGGGCTGGGTTTCATGCCATGGAATCTCTATCAGAGCTTCCAGTATTGCTTTGGGAAACAACACATGAGCAGCCAAGTTCAGGACCACCTTTATTCCTCAGCAGCTCACTGCCTTGCACAGGCAAGCCCTGAGATCTGAGAGCTGTGAGTAATGACACACAAAGTACAGCTTTACACATGCCAAAACCACTTACTTACAGACCAGAAAGATTCCAGTGCTTTTGGGGCATTCTGAGGCACAGTCTCGGCCTTGTAGTCATTTGTCGGTTACTGATTCAGAAGAGAAGAAAAAACAAAGGTAACAGGTGAAAACTGAGAAGCTGGGGAGGAGACATGATTCCTTTCAGAGCCCTCACTAGAGGGAGGTTTGGAGGAGAAGTCAGGAGTTCAGCCAGCCTCACACAACTTCAGTGTGTTACATACAAGCACATTTTAGCTACAGCCAGATGAAATCCATCATGTGAAGAGCGGAATTAAACTACTCCCAGAACTGTAACCTTATTACAACCAGTGGGAAAATATGAATGTTTGAATGACTGCAAGAAGAGGGTTGATTATTAGCTTGGTTGTCTCCAGCTGATTAGGAATTCCAGATCATGTCTGCTGACCAAACAAAGATAGGTTTATGCTGTTTCTGTCCCCAATATTTGAGAAGGAATAATTAATACAGCCTATTTTAAATCGTATTTTCAGAATATATTCCCTGTAGGTAATCAGTATCAAATAAGTCCCGTCAGTCCCTCCAACTGATGCTGTCTCCATCAACCACAAATTTCAATTCCAAAGAGGAAATCTGAGCTCCTAGAAATTATGATTTCAATTCATCTGTGCAGGTAAAAGCTCTGGTTTTGGTGCTGTTCACTGCCCTGTGGTTTTTAGGCAATAGGAGTAATTTGAAGGAAGACTTCTCCAATAATATTTCTGTAAAACTCTGTATCGAATGTCAGCCCTGCAGGAGTGAGCAGCAGATGAAGGGTTAAGTTTTCCTTGTGCTGCTGCCCTCTCCAGCCCTGCAAGCCATGATCTTTGGCTGCTTCAGCTGCTACCAGGGTCAAACACAGTCTGTCCCTCACTGCAGACCGGCCTGGACACAATCCTGACTAATCCCAGGGAAGATCTGCAGGGGTCTCAGTTCCTCCCGACATCTGGGCAAAGACATCTGGGCGCTGCCTGCAAAACAGTGCTTGGAGCTAAGGTTCAGCTGGGGTGTTTCTCCTGGACGGATGGAGGAGTAAGTGGGAAAGAGAGAAGAAAAAGCAGCCTGCAGATAAACAACGAAGTCTTTTTAAGGTTTTTCTAGACAATGTAAACCTGAGCTAAATGCATGTGGTTCTACCAGTCTGCCCTTTTCCTCCAGAACCTTGGGGACTTCAAACGAAACAGCAAGTCATAGGTTCAAAAGAAACAAGGTGTTGCACTTTCCTGTGAAGCACAGAGTAAATCTGCAAAACTCCTTCCTGCAGAATGCTGCAAGTGTCAAAAGTTTAAAAAAACAAACAGCTGAATTTATGGAGGGAAAATCGAGTGAATAAAATTAAAGTTGAAAGTACTGGCACCGGCTCAAGATATATTCAGACATGGATCAGGGCAGGCTGTAACACATTTTGGGGAAGGGTCACTGTGCTTGCATTATTTCCTGGCTCTATAACTGGCTGCCACCAGAAATAGGGGCTGGAGTGCTGTTGTCTGGCCATTCCCACTTTCTCGTCTAGTTATGGAGCTTGTGCCTTCACTCTGAAACCAGAATAATGCAGCTGTGCCGGCTCTGCACACCTGCTGCTCTGCACACCTGCCCATACTTATAATAACTTGCAATCAGATGTTTACCCTTTTACGTGAGTTCTAGCTCAAGGATGAATTCAGGGAGTCTAGGGGACAGCTTTAATGTGCACAAGGACACAGAACCACACGTGAGCCCGTGCTTCCCAAACACAGGCATTGCACAGGGAGACCTTCCCCGAGAAATGTCTGAGACAAGAGGAAACCAGGCTGCTCCCCTGCAAGTCCTGGCAAGTGTTAAAGCTTGTTTTTGCCAGAAAAGGAAACAGGTATCGTTTACTACCCACAGAGCTCAGATCTCTGCTGAGTACAGCGCTGAGGCTGCTCTCTGACTCACAGCCCCCAAGGGAGTGACATGACCAAGGTGCTGAGCATTTGGCCAGTGCAGCCAGGGCTGTGGCACACGAGGGCAATCTCTTTGAACAATTAGAGGAGTTTCTCTACCTGTAAACAGAAACATCCCGGTTTGATTTCAGGGATTGTCTATGCACACGCCTCTTCTCACTTGGTCATGCTATTGTAAAGGACAAAAAATTCAACTTGCATATTTACTTAAGAGCAGGCCAGTCACTGAGGACTGTCACTACGGGAGTACCTTTAGCCCAGAGAATACAGAGGAGATTGCAACATCTTGGATAAACCCAGGTCTTTCAGCTGAGATTAATGATCTGAAGAAACGGTATTTCCCAAAAGTCAGGTATAAAAATTAGGTGAAAATAGAGTGAAAACTCTTTGGGACTTCCAATGAAAAAAAAACCGAAAGAACCTCAGGCAGAGGAGGAAAGACAGTGATTATGGAGTAAAAAGGGGTTTTATTTTGCCCATTGAAGCAGTGCAGAAAATCATCCAATAAAAGAAATAAGGTATTTTACGTCTCAAAGAAAGGAAGGAAGTTCAGAAGAGGAGACTAGGTGCTCTTAGGGATACTGTAAAATCCTCTGCAAATTCCAGAGCACTGAGAACATTGACGAGTGATGAAGGGGAAAATGGAGTTTCAGTGTTTATCTTGCTATGTAAATTCCTTATGATGACTCCACAGAAATAGTTTCTGGGTTTTGAAATCTTCCATGAAATGTGAGTATCAACCTCAAATTGTCCCTAGAAAGCAAAATACAAATCAGGTGTTTGTGAGGCTGGCACTGTGCATGCGGGGACTGTGTAAACTCTGTGTACAGATTGGCAGGGATGTTCAGCAGTCAAAGAGACACTGGCAACTTGTGCTGCAGCCTATGAGGACCATGGGAGGTCCAAGAGCACACGGATGTGTGTCCTTACTGCCTTTCATCGGCTTTGTTTGACCCAAGGCCACTCTGTCAGCCAGTAGCACTGCCCAGTGCAGCACCATGAGGGACAGAGGAGCAGTGAGATGGCTGTACAGCCCCTCAGGAGCACAGTGTCCATCTCCAGGCAGGTGCAGGCTGTAATCCCACAGCAACCCTCACAGAATATTGCTGTCTCCAGTCTAAGTTCCGTGGTCTCGTGGAAGAGGAAGAAACTGAGCACACATGCTGTCCTACTAGTATGAGCAAGCAGTCAGACTCATACTACAGACAGATTTGGCACAAACTGTCTCAAAAGTGCCACCAGGATAAATTCTATGATAAATCCTAAGTCAAATTTTCCCAAGGACAGAGTGGTCATGAATTTCAGTCCATCCAAGAGCTAGCAGCATGGTCAGGGTTCTACAACATGCATCACATGCTGGTGCCTGCATTTCCCCAAGACCACTCTTGATGTCCCTCCCATTACAAGTGCAATTGGATCACTGGCACCCGGAACTCCTCCCTGTACTTTCCTAGAAGGTTCAGCATGAAGTCCAAGTCCTTCCCATACAGAATGGGGAGCAGCCTCCTGGCTGCTCAGAACACATAGACAAAGGATCTAAACCTGCTAAAAGTGTCTTGGTAACTTTTAACCCTGTCCAGATCTGACCTTGCCCTGCAGGAGTCAGTGAGGAGCTGCCCAATCTGTCGGGGTGGGGGCTGGCAGGAGGGGCAGGAAAGGGGTGAGTCAGCTCAGTGCTCCAAAGCACTGGGAACACTGCACATTCCTTTACAGATGGACACTCTTGGAGTGAAATGACTACGCAGATGTCAACGATCAAATCCAGACACTCCTAACTCCTCTCTCCTCAGGTTCACATGAGTTTCTGCCCTGCCTCTTTACCAGGCAAGGGATTGGTCCTCACAGGAACCAGCTCCAACAGCCAGCACCATGCTGGTTTCCCTGCTCCCTGTATCAGAGTTCTTAATGAATACGCAGATAAATGCATCTACTTTGATATCTCTGCATTGCCAAAGAAAACTTCGCTTCTTTCTTCTTCTTCACTCCCAGAAGTATAAAACTGTGGTCCACGGAGACTCAGGAAAACACCATTTCTTCAGATGCAGAGTCACAGCTCCCTATTCCTTCAAAAGTGAAAAAAAACATGACTGGAAAAGTTTGCTACCAGGCAACTGGGGTGGATTTCATCACATCAGCACTGCTGCCTGGACACTGGGGACCTGCAGGCACTGAAGTGCTTTCAGAACAAAACAGCCTTGCTTTGTATCTGGCCAGTGGGGCAAGATTGCAGTGGCTTTTCTCCCCTTTGACCCCCCGGCATTGCACAGGACAGATCAGGTAATCACGAGCCTGTTTGTTTGTCTGTTTGCAAATCTCAGGAAGCAGCTCCAGCAAAATCTCCTAAGTCATCAGAATGCAGCAAAACACGGTGTCAAAACAATGCAACCCCATCCCTACCTCCAGCAGGACCTTTATCAGGAATTACCACCTGTTTATCTCAGAGTCTGGGATTACAGCAGGTCCAGGCTGAAGGACCCCTCCATCCAGCCTGTAGTGAGAGCAGGCAGCACCACCCAGCCCATGCCGTGCCCTCTGAAGGAGACAGCATTTCCTCACTTTGCCTGTTCTGAGTCCGGATGTGTCAATATTCAAATATTCACTCAGGAGAAAGGGAAGCTATAGTAACTGGACAAACACACACCTAAGAGAGAGGACACTCCTTCCTGGTCTGTAATCCCCTGGTTCAATAAACCTTAGCCAATCACTGAAGTGAAATTTCTCACACTAATGCAGAGGTGTATAGGACACTGTCCTTATTAAAATTGTAGGTTCAAAAGTTTGGATTTGTACGTGGATGATGAGTGTTTGCACAGCTGCCTCTCTGAAAGCCCTTCAAAATCATAGTACTCGTAATTCCCGTGACTGCTCTACTGCCTCCTGTGTAGCTGGTATCCCACGTGTGCTGCATGCCCAGGAGCCAGGCAGCGAATCTGCCAGGAGGGAAATGCCCCCCTGCCTTGCCTGGCAGCACTAAGGTGGGCTGGGGAAGGTGGTCACACATAAAGCAGCTGGACAGGTGGAACTGTCACAGCCCCATCCCCCGTTCCCTGCCCGCTGTGCTGGCTCCGGGAGAGCCGGAGAGCCAAGTTTACAGCTCCAGCAGGTACAGAACAGCAGCGGGCTGCCAGTCCCAAGGAAGGCGAGTGGAGGTTCACGCTCTCAGGACCCCCAGCTCTAGGAGGGGGCAGACCCACGAGCACAACCAGGGCACCCTTCGGAGGTGCCAAAACATCCAAGGGTGCCAACGCATCCCCCCGTAGGGGACAGAAGGGACCATTCCACGAGGGCTTTCTCCAAAGGGAGGGGCAGTGCGGGGCAGTGCGGGGTGGGTGTCACTAGGGACCGTGGGTCAGGGNAGTGCGGAGCGCGCTCTCCGTCCCCTCCCTCGCTGCCACCGTCCCCCCTCCGGGCCCGCAGACATGGCCAGCGGAGGGCTGCAGCTCCTGGGCTTCGTCATGGCCTTCCTCGGCTGGATCGGCATCATCATCAGCACCGCCATGCCCCAGTGGAAGATGGCATCCTACGCGGGGGACAACATCGTCACGGCCCAGGCGCTCTACGAGGGGCTGTGGATGTCGTGCGCCATGCAGAGCACGGGGCAGATCCAGTGCAAGGTGTACGACTCGCTGCTCAAGCTGGAGAGTAAGTTGGGGCTGGGAGGTGGTGAGGGTGTTGGGGTGTCCCTCCCGTCGGGGCCATCCCCTCCGCCCCAGCGCCTCTTGTTTCGGTCGGGACGGAGGGTACCAGTCCCCTACGGTCAGTGTCGGTCGCGTCGAAGCTCAGGCTGAAGTATTTAGACTGGGTTTGCCAGTCCTGTTGCACGTCCAGTGTCCTGTCTCCGTCGTCGTCATCCGTGTCGTCCCCACACCCCTCGCCCCGCCGAGTGCCTGTCGCGATGGGGGTGCCACTCCTGTCGGGTGTCACGGTCTCTGTCCCGTTGGTTTTACTCAGCCTGTCCCTTCGGGGTTGAAGGGCCAGGGCTCGGGGTCCCCCATCTCTTTCATTATTCCTCATCCTGTCGAGGGTCGGGTGCGTGTCTCTTGGGGCTCCCCGGTGGCTCTCCCTGCCGGAGCTGAGGGTCACTCCCCGGTGACTGTCCTTTGGGGCACTCTCGGCAGTGCCGCCTCCCCGGGCGGGGAGCGGCGGCGCTCGTGGGGCAGTGCCCGGGCAGGAGCCGGAGCTGCCCCGCAGCCCCCTGCCCGTCCCCCACCAAAAAATGTCCCGGAGGAGGAAAGGTCAGATTCTCTACGTGTGTTCCGGAAAGCGCCGTGTTTGAGAACAAGAGCTTTTGGCTGTGGAGGTCCAGCCAGGGACTAGGCTGTCCTCGCTGGGCACGGCTGAGCGGGACCAGAGCTCAGCAACGTGGCCGGAGTGGGCTTTTGGAGCACGGGTCCTGTTTGCCTTTGACTGTTTTGGTCTTTTGTTTTCTGGGCAAGTCGCTGCTGCTCCCGTGGGGCTTTTAAGCAGAGGGCTGGCAGGTGAGCTGGCCTCCTGCCCATGTTGCACTGCCTGTAGTTTTTAGGCAGGCCAGTGAGCCGAGATAATTTTTGGGACTCTTATCTTGTCCTGGGACGGCGAAGGCATCTCATGCAGGCAGGAGCTGCAGGGGTGCTGGCTGGGGTGTCACTGGGGTATCAGCCTGGCTGGCTGGGGTGTCATTTGGGTGCTCAAGCCCAGCTGGAGCCTCAGAAAGGGCTGTTTCTAGAGCGCTGGGGCAGAAAACTTATGCTGACACCCAAAGGGGTTAAAAAAATGAACTCCTTTCTCAATACTCCTCGTCTCATCCCGAGTCTTGGAACACCCTCATCCCTCCCTAATTAATAAAATAATAATTGCCACCTTGGTCACCTTCTCTTTCCCAAAGAAATGAGCAGGCGGTTTCACGTAAACCGAGGTCCGCGGGGAGTGTCCCCGAGTCCGATTGCCACCAGCCCTTTCTGTGTGTCACGGGGTGAAGCCGGACCCACCTTCGCGGCCAGCCCACATCAGTCCGTCCTGCTCCCTTGCCCCAAGCCCCCGCGGGCCCTGCAGCTGCGGAGGTGCGGATTGTTCCCATCGGGAGTGCTGCGCACCCACTTGGCACTCCCAGGGTGCGGGGCTGTGCTAATCGGGGCAGGGCTGAGCGCGCAGTCCGGAGTGCTCGGAGTGGTAATTATGTGTAAACTCAGCTTCAAGCCTCTTATCTCTCACCGGGGGTGGGGGGCGAAGATGCCAGCAGTGGCTGAGGAATCTCCATCCACCCCCTAGATGGCTTGCGAAAGGTAACCTTGCCTCGGGGGCTGTGTGCAGCCCTTTGTGCTGTAAATGAGACCCACCTGCGGAGCCCGCCTTGAACGGACTCCCCAAAACCTGCCCCAGGCCCTCCAGACCTGACCCATTCAGGGCTGAGCGCCGAAAACAGCTGCTCCCCTCACCTTTGTCCAGCGAACAATACGGGCTCTTCTCTTCCAGGGCTGCGGGGGAGGGAGGTGACAGGGACCGAGGCTGAGCTTTTAGTGGCTTTTTGTGTTCTCGCCGAGCTGTGCAGGACCGTGTGCCTGAGAATTCTCAAATATCACAGGGGATGTTATCCTCACAGGGAAAATCGGTGGGGGCTGGCAAAAGGGCTCCTCGTTCTTGCGGTCCCTCAGGTTATGCTTAGGCTGTGCCTTTCGCGCTTGAAAGCAGATCATGCCGGGGGACGTACACCTTCTCTGTCGTTTTCCCTCCTGGTGTCCCTTCAAGGTCTTACAGCCACATAGGCTTGGGGCAGGGACCAGCAGTGCTGGTTTGGATGGAGATGCAAAAAAAAAAAAAGACAAAACAAAACCCCCCAACAGTGTACAGCTAATTCAACAGCCACACCCCGGGACAGGTGCAGCGGAGAGCTCCCTTACTGCATTCATCTGTGTCCTGGTGAAGGTGGCACAGCTGTGTGGGCAAAACTTCTGCCTGGCCACGCTTTCCTGCCAGGGCTTCACATGCCCCAGGTGCTCTGAGCCACATGTCAGAGCCTCATGCGCTGATGGGAGAGGCTCAGATCTGTAATTACACTGTCCGTGTAGAAAGGACTGAACCTTCTTGCACCTGCAGTAACTCGTGTTTGTGGGAATGCTGGAAGGCGCTGCCAGCAAGCTTTGGAGTATCTGGTAGTTGTTGCCATTGCTCTGGATATGTCAGTGTTTGGCTGCAAGGCAGAGATGGGGTTGGCACAAGCCGATGAGCACCATTAGCCAACCGAGGGGCCTCCAGCTTCCCGTGTGGGCACACTGCTGGAGTGCGCCCATGCTGGCACTTCTCCCGCAGCTGTGTTCAGCTGAGGGCTTATGTCACTGCTCCTATTCAGGCAACAGAAAGGCTGCGTTTTGCTGGCTTACGTGAAAAGCAGTGCGTGGCCACACGCAGACATAGAGGCAACAAATGCCACCCTTGCAACAAGGCTTTGTTGCACAGCCTCAGCATTGTTCTTGTGGCCCTCCAGCATGGTCCATGGAGCTTAGCTCAGCTTTGTGCTCCTCGGGGTCTCAGGGGGATGGTCTCAGACAGGAGGGAGTAGGGCTCCTGGTACCTTTCTCTGAAAGTTTTCAGCTCCACCTAACCACATTCTCTCTCCTGTTCAGAGCAGATGTTCTGGATCCTGTCTTGGTTGTTATAGCTGAAGATACTCATCGACCTGTTTGGTTTTGCTGGGAGAGGTTCTCTGCTTGAGACAAGCTGAGACTCATCTATCACTTCATCACCAAACCTAGTATATCCACAATGAGCTTTTGTGCCCTAGCCCAGAAAATAAACAAGGTTTTGAATGCCCTCTGGGTCAAGCAACATCGCTGAAATGTGAAATCTTCCCTCCTACACCTTTACCACCCTGGCTGAGCCTGTTCTAGGAGCTGGGGAAGAGAATGGGTGGGGGGAAGGAACAGTTCATGCTCAGGTTACTGCTGCTCAGTTCTGGTGGTAGGGGAGTTGGGAGGATGGCCCAGGGAGGGACAAAGCATGAGGGACATGTGTCCAATTCTCCATCTTTAGATCTTGATTAAGCAGGTAGAACCTGCTGGTGGTATCTGTGCTTTCATGTGGGTTAAGGGTTAATTTGCTACCGTGTTTCTCAATCCCTGTTCCTTCCTGATGAAAAATCATGATTGAGTGATAAAACAGTCTCACTTGTGCTGGCTTTGTGAAGGTAGAGGGTTACTTGGAATGCCACCGAGGCTGTTCCTGTGCAGTGCCCTGGTGTATCTGCAAGAGGGGATGGGAGTCTGTTGCAACACACTGGCTTTATTGCTCTACAAGCAGCTTCTAAGCAGCTTTAGTAGCTGGTGTTACTACGTGTTACTAAATCTCTTGGTAAGGGAATTTCTAGTCTTTGTGGGAAAACAGGCTGCCCAGGTCTCCTCTGACCAGGAATCTGGAAATGGTGGTACCGTGCTTGTCTTGCCACCAGTCTTTGTCAGTGGGTGTAGGAAGGCATTGAACCTTACTTGCTTTCAGACAGGCAAAGTACAAGGCCACTGTTACCTACTGAACTTGCCTCTTTTGCCCTGGACATGCAGTGGGGAGTTCCCAACCTTCCCATTTTGTCAAGAAACAGGACCCAGAGTCCCTGTCCTGCCTCGAAACCTCTGTACAGTCTTCTAGACTTGTAGGGAGGCACTTTAAAAGTGTCCAGACTGGAATCTGATGCTGATGGGTATGCAGGGTGGGCCTTTGCAGGGTCTGGTAAGCGGGTTGAAAGCCTCCAAGCCATTAGCAGCTTTTGGGTGCAGTGAGAACGACTGCAAAGTGTGAGAGATGTTTGCTGGCCACCTCTGAAGCTGTTAACTGCTTGCTCAGATCTTCATTCCCCTGTCTACAGCACAAAAGTAACTTTCACCTGCAGGCAGGGCAGGCCAGCAGGATCTCGGATCCCACTCTTTCCAGGGGATACAGCTTTTGTGGAACCCGGGTGGGAAGGCTTCGAAGGCTGCTGACTTCTCTTGGAGGTGGACAGTGGAACATGCAGGGGTGCTTGTAACTCCTGGGGAACTTCCCTCCTAAGGATTAGAGGGAGCTGCACAGCATCTGTCTCACCTGTATTCTGTCATCAGTTAGCTGGATGGAGGCCCGTGGGAAGGGAAGGAAAAGTCCTTATTTTAAATTAAGGCAGTTCATGAGCATCCCTATCAGAATAATCTGCACACAGAGCCATTACAGCAATTTTGCCTTACAAACAGGCATTACAGAAATCCCATGGCACTTTCCCAACAGCTCTTCTGTAATATAAATGACATAAACGCATTGAATAAGGAAATGGGATGATAGAAAAAACCCTCAAACATCTGCAGGTGAAATACTGAAGTATTTTTTTAATATAACTAAGCAGTTACCAGCAATTACTTCTGTCTCAGTTGATAGTTCTGGGAAGGAAAAAGTATTGCTTAGGCTTCAGATAAACTGAATAAGGTGGTTTGTGTCCAAAACCACTAACAATAGGTCTGAATGGTTTGTTAGTATGTTTTTAAAACAAGTGGGGTTTTTCTGTGAAACAGGTGTGAGCTGCAGCAGCATGTTTGTGGACTTTTGTGGTATTTTATGCCTTGCAGAATGCACATTTGTTATTAACTGTCATCAGTAGTTTTAAGCCTCTCTTCTTCAGTTCTTGCTGCTTTCTTGCTATAGGCTTTTCAGGCCATGTCTTTCATTGCTAACCAGCAATCAAAAGGCTTGGCTTCAGAGTCAATACTGGTTTATATTGACAAAATACTGTTGCCATCTGACAGCTGTTGTTTGGTGCCAGACCAGTTTGTCTCACCTTGTGTAGGACTGTTTTTTTCCCCAAGGGCTTCCAAGACTGCCTGGGTTTTCCTGTTCCTGTTGGCGAGACAGTTGCAGCAGCAAGGAGTGTGGGGGAAATCCTGTTTTCCCTCTAATATGGTAGAAGTTGTAAAGTTAAATTGCCGTGGATTACTTCTACTTGCTGTCGGTAGCCCGTCCTGTTTAGCAGGTTGAAGCAATATTGTACTCGTATAATTTTGGATTTTTGGAGCATCTGGAAAGGCCCGTGTGAACAACAGAACTATTATTAAAGTAGCTTTCCCAGCCCCTGGATGCGCAGCTTCCACTGACAGCGCGTCTGTTAATGTGTAGTTAATAACTGGTAGCTTGTATGATGATTAACTGCGGCCAGTGCACTGCACACATTGCAAAAGTGGTAGGAGGACAAAAGCGCTGCCTCCCAGGCCGTGCTGGGAGCTCAGGGCGGGCGGAGGATGGTTGGCTGACACAGACATGCCACATTACAGCTTCTTGGGTCAAAGGAACAGAATGTTCTGCAAAGGCTCCAACCTGTTTTTCTGTCCCACTGTGGGTTTCCTACATGTTTCTGTCCCCTTATGCCACAGAGCCATGCATGAGGAGGGGGCGAGGGCGCCAGGAGTTGTCCCACCAGCGTTTGCTGAGAGTGGGCAGCCCTGGGAATGCTCACAATGTGTATTTTGTTCAGCTGCTTCTGCAAAGCTGACGTGGCATGCATCCAGTTAATACTTATGCATCTTGAGATTTTAACGGGTTTCATAGTTGGGTTTTCAGAGGTCACAGAAACTTTTTCCAGCATTCTCCTGTGTTTGTCCCTTGGCACCATGTGTGAAGGTGAAATGTTTCTTCCCACCCTTATAACTGGTTTTCTAGTTTTTAGAGATAGCATTGCCTATTTTGAGCTTTGTGAAAGAACTCCTTCAAAACCCTCTCCTATAAAGTAATTTCTTTTGCAGCAAGACTGAGCCCAACTTACTGTAGTCTTGATAAAATAGGTTTGGAACCTCTGCAGAAAATATGGTTTCCCGTGCCTAGTACAAACTGGTATTCAGCCATGGGCCTCTCCAGAGCTGCTGCTGTAGGGCACAATTTAGCCTTAAATGCATGGCAGCTGAACTGGTTGCCTGAGTGGCAACCTCCAGTTGAAGTCTTTCTGAACATTGGCATTACTTTTGTAAGGTAGAAATTACTTTTGGAGTGTGATCTCTGACACTGGAGATAAATCAATTAAAAACGAGTTTGGATACTGCAGTGGTGATTTATGCTAAAGTGACAAATGGCTTTGTTAATGGGTTTCTGTACTCTGTGCAGCAGATGGGTTTTGATTAACACATGGGAGGTGTGGAGATGTGTCACCTTCCCCTTTGAAGGAAGTGAGAGATATTAGCCAAGCTGATTAAAGATTTTTTTTTCCCAAGAAAGCAAACACTCATCCTATGAAAGTGTGTTCCTTCCTGTTGCTCTAATTATTGTCTCTTTATTGTGTTGTGTGTAACTGGTTTCATAGTCTATTTACAGAACAATAAGGTTGTGTGTGAAGGGGCAGATCCAGTTCTGTTTTAAAGCAGAATTAGAGCCTGGTGGTGGTGTGGGTCACAGGAGGTTTCCTGCACAAGCAGTTCTGTGGGACAAAGTGTGGTAAAGAAGCTGCAGAGGATGGCCGTGTGTGTGGCTTTGCTCTCCTCCTGGCCAGTGTCAGGTCTGATCTCTTGAGTTTCAGATTGGGCCACAGAGCCCATTGTTGTGGCAGGGACTCAGGTGGGTTCACCATGCCAGCCCTGAGTGAGTGTGCAGGTGCTCTGTTGAAGGCTTAAATCTTGCAGTTGTTCAAGCCTGAAATGCTTTGCAGAGCTCTTCCAGGATATGCAGTCAGGGTGTTTAGAGGGGTAAGCTCCAGACATGAGATTCTGTGTCAGGGGACACTTGTGCCTTGGTTACAGCATGCTCCTTGGGGCTTATTCCTTTTACTAACCAGCCCTGTTTGTTCTCAGGGCTTTACAGGACTGTGTATTAAAATCCATGCTGTTCAAACAAACCTGATTTGCCAGACAATAAACCTCAGGCTCTTATTGCACTTCTAGTCAGGTGTTCTGTCACCTGAGGGTTGTTTTAGTAATGACTTAATTTATATCACTATTTTACTTTCTGTCTTTGGTATCAAGAAAATCTGAGTTCAGTATCTCACATTCATAAGGTTAGTGTGTCTATGCCATCAGGTGAGTCCATGTAAAAACCAAACCCTGGATAAAGTACATCAAGTCTGTCTGCTGAGAACTCAGGCAAATTCAGTGCTTGCCTAGGGGAGGCATCACCCCATGCTCCAACTCTTCAAAAGCACAAGAGGCTCTTAAAGCATTTGAGTGTCTTTGAGTCAATTAAGCTAAATATTTTAAGTGGAAAAGAAAACAACGTATTTTTCAATTGGCTGGGAAAATCCTATTTCTTTTTCAATTGTTTTTGTACCCTCTGAGACTCAAACTGAGAATTTAGCACTAAGAAAAAATCTAAATCAGCACTGAGTTATTTGTATAAAATACAGGTTTTGGAAGTGTTGAGCAGTAAAGGGGCCTTGCTGTCTGCTGTGGGACTATTCATATGTATGTCACTATTCATATTAAAACGTGTGCTTAAGTACTTTGTCAAGGTAGAGCCTAAATCTGAATACTTCTTTTGATAAACAGATAGGTCCTTCCAATTGGGATTCAAATGATCAAGGAACAAAAGATGTCTGAGGGCAATTCCTAGGTCATTTCCTGCAAAAACCACTGCATGCCCTTGTTTGCCATGCATTTTAGAAGAGGCTGAGTCCTCTGATCCTGATGCATGACAGTCTTGAGGCTAAAGCTGAAAAGGAATGTCTTGTTTGGATGTATCCTGTGTACCAGGGAGCAGGAATATTTAGATACATGATTGCTGAGCCCAGTAATTTGAATTTCGATTTGTATCTTGAGTTTTCTTTGTGGGTAACTCAAATCCTAATGTCTTCCAGGCAGTCTGCAGGCCACAAGGGCTTTGATGGTGGCTTCAATACTCCTGGGGCTCGTTGGAGTGTTTGTTGCTGTGACAGGCATGAAATGCATGAAGTGCATGGAAGATGACCAGGTGAAGAAGATGAGGATGGCTGTCTTCGGTGGGGTGATCTTCATCATTTCAGGTTGGTAACATACAGATGTGTTAAATGTGCTGTTTCCTAGGTGGCATATATCCTGTCAGAGATGTGGGAGGGCTTGATGTGTTGCTCCAAGAGCATTTTGGTCTGGGAGCTCCTTAGAGGACTTTGGCACAGTAGTTCAGGCTACCTGAGGCATCTTGGCACTGACGTTGCACTCTCTATATGGACTTCATGCTTTCCATGTCTGTTGGCAGAGCTGGGTTTGACCATGTTTCAGTGAAAAAAGGCTGTCAGCAGAGCAGTCCTGCCTTTGCTGCAGTGTAACTGTGAGAAACCTCAAATCTGTTCTCAACTTCTCTCCCAACCGGCACTAACTGGAACAGCTCAGGGCTTCCAGGGTAGCAGCAGCTCAGCTTTACTCCAGATGCTGATTTTTCTGTAGTGATTTTGCTGATTGTTTTTTCTTAAGCCGTGACGTTGTGTTCTCTTTATGTGCAGGTCTGGCAGCACTGGTGGCCACGTCATGGTACGGCAACAGAGTGGCTCGGGCCTTTTATGACCCTTTCACCCCTGTCAACACCAGGTACTGACCCATTGGCATAACTCACTATAGTTCGGCATGACAAATACTCTCAGGGCTTAGCTTTGAGTAGCAGTCACTCAACAAAGAAGGGGGTTTTCTGAACTAGCTGGGTTGGCTTCAAACTGTGCAGAAAGAGCTGGGACCAGATCTCATCCATATCCATGTGGCTCTTAGGTCTTGGCTTTAAGGCAACATCGCTCTGAGACCTCACTGGTGGGACTTCTGTGATTTTTTTTTTTTTTTTTTTTTTTCTGC
>VZTH01005337.1:218599-259405 GCA_013397815.1 Aleadryas rufinucha
TCCCTCCTACTACATGCTAAAGGCCTGGTTTGCACAGACCTTGGCCTGACGCTGTTGGGGGTGACCCAAAATACTGGACAAACCCAGCTCTGAGCTTTGAGGGTCAGCAAAGCCTGACTGCTCCAAGCTGCTGCCTTGTAGGAAGCCACATCCATCCCAGTTTCTACTTCCTTCTGCTTTGTGTGAATGTATTACTACAGGTAATACCCCTGGATTACAGTGATTTTCACTTTCTGCCTCCTTTCTTCTCCAGATTTGAGTTTGGGTCAGCTCTCTTCATTGGCTGGGCAGCTGCATCTCTGGCCATACTGGGGGGATCCTTCCTGTGCTGCTCCTGTCCACGGAGAGAAACTTCATACCCACCCACCCGAGGCTACCCAAAAAATGCCTCCTCCACAGGGAAGGATTATGTATAATGATACAAAGAAGTGGAGCCACCAGCACTGGTAGTGAAAACACTTTGGAGAGGACACTACAATGCCACTGTCCTGAGCAGAGTCCAGGCTCTAGGTTCTGCCTTCCTCTTCTCCCAAAAATGTGTATATTTTTGTAATCCTCTTTGCTACTGGATGTAACTTCTCCTTTCTCTCCCAGCCCGTGGAGGAAGGCTAGCCTAGATTCATAGGTATTGCCACTGGAAAGATGAAACCTCCAAGCTTGGGTTAAGTTTAGTATTTGGGAGTAAAAGGGAAAATGATACTGTTTTTATAGACGGATGTTGGTGCTTTTTTTAGGTTTTTTTTAAAAAAATAGATGGTTACAATTCAGTCCCATATCCCATTAAGTTAGAGCCCAGTGTGGTGTGTGTAGAAATTAAAGGAACATATATTATATACAAAATGATGAAACAAATAGCTTAAGGGGAAACATAATTTTGGGGAAAAGACTTTACATGTAGGAATGTTTGAAGAGATGTAAAACGCTCTTGTACTGTCTTATTGGCATCATCTTCAGCACCCTCCTTCCCATGCAGACAAATTGCTGTGACTTAAGTGGAAATCCACACTGTCTGTGCACATGCTGTTGGCCAATGGAAGATGCAGTGTAAGGTAGAGACCACAGAAGTTATCAGACTCCCAAAGCATCTGCAGGTTTCCCTGGTGCCAGGGAAGAGCTCAAGGAAAAGGATTGCCTTCTGTTTTCACTGTGTGTCTCTGGTGAGGCTGTGGCTGTTCCTTAGACACCGAGCGCTGCCAGTGATTGTTTCTCCCTGTTCCCACCCTGGCAGCTGAGCTTGAAGCTTTATCCCCTCGTGTGTGTTACAGGTTACCTTTTAACACTCTCCTCTTTCCTCGAGTCTTTCTCGTTTGGGCTTAGTTTCCCAATCTCTGTTTGCCTGATGCAGCTAGCTGTGTTAAACCAAACTGAATGCACTGCCACTCCCTGATGTTTCCCCAAGGATACCTCACATGCTGCCATTCCATCCTGTCTAGTTCTTGTAAACACTTCCAGTGATGATATGAAGGCAAATTCCAAGAAAACGGACCCAAAGGTTATGGCATTTGCTTATAATCCAAGCTCACCAAAGAGGAAGAAATAAACATTTTAAAGATACATCCATCCTTGTATATTGAGTCATATCCAAAAAAAATAATAATAATGCTGTTCATCAAAGGTTCCCACCTCTTCTCCTGAAACACCCAGTCAGGCACTTGGTGTTGGCTGACACTGGGTGTTAAGTCTTGTAATTCCAGGAGGGATGGTGCCACTTCTCCAAAGCTCAACCTTTTTATATAGAAGGAAGCTGGTGCTTCTGACCAGGCTTTATAATTGTGTGTATGTTCAGAGGCATCAGACCTCTTGATTTCCTTCTGTAGACAGGAAGAGCCTCTGACTGAGCTATGTACCACGTTGGTGGTCTGTACAAGCCTTGTACCTCTGTTTTACCTGACTCCTGCAGCATAAAGTTACTAAAATAAATCAACCAGAGCATTTGCTTCAGGCTTGAGTTGATGTTGGCCTGTACTTGGAGCTGGGCCATGTGGCTTCCCCTTCTCCATGGGGAATTGCCTGTGCACAGCAGCTGCCTCAGGAGACCTCTAGTCTTGGGAGGTGGCAGCTCAGGTCACATTAAAGAGCTGCTGAAGTCTGTGCTTCTGTATTTGCATTAACCCTGAGCCAGGGAGCAGATGCTTGTATTGGGAACTTGTACAAAGTGTTTAAACAATTTCAATAAATGGACTTTTTTAAGGAAAATCAGACTACTACTTCATTTCTTGTTTTTGAGCAGAACTTGGAATGGTGCGCACGGAAGCGAAGAGTGGGACTCGGGCTTTTGGGAGCCTGCCTGCCAGGATGGAGTTTGTTTAGCTGTGTGTATCTACAGCAGACATAGGTGGGGACAGATCTTCTGCAGTGAGTCAGGCAGTTGTGGCCTCTGGCAGAAGCTCACCCACTAATCTGCTCCGATTGCAGCCCAGGAACCAGAAGGTCTGCTCTGCTCCTCGGCTAGGCAGGCTGCACCCTGGGTGGAGCAGGAAGGGGCAGGGGGAAGGCAGATGGCTCCCTTGCAGGGGAGTGGGAGCTGCAGGAATGGGGAAGGGATGGGGTGTGGAGCCAAGGTGTTCCCAGGAGAGCTGCTCTGCCTTCAGAGCAGTGAGAGTCCTGCTGCTCCATGTGTGATTCCTTCCATCTCACTCTAAAGCTCTTTAGGGACTGTACTGTGCTTCTCCTATTGTGATAGCACGACCTTTTTTGCAGGCCAGGTAGAGTATGGCTCCTGTTGGGCATGGTGTCTTCTAACCTGCACTGATACCTCCCCAGGGTAGCAAGGCTCTATCCCCCTGCTTCTACCTGCCCTGGAAACCTTTTTCTGTTCATCAGGGTTTTGAGTTCATCCCTTTCATATTTTTAAGTACTTGCGATGAGAGGCAAATGGTATTAAAAACATTTTCTTAAGCTCAGTCAAGGAGCTGCCTCCTCTAGTCCCTCACTCTCCAAAGGCTGTTTGCTTTTGTAATTACAAACAATAGGAACAAAGCTAATTAGGCCTTGTAAAGCTGGCAGAGCAAAACAGCCAGGCATGTGGCTGGCTCAGGGAGCTTGCAGTGCCTGGAGCAGGCTGGTTGCCTGGCATAGTTTGGGGTCTATGGTCGTTCTTATTCCAACCTGTCAATTAGTCAAGGATTTCCATTGAGATTAATTTTTTCCCATGTTTTCATGCTCACTCTGTCTCCAAGGACTTTTGCAAGTTCTACTCTGAAGTTTCCAGGGCAGAAGAAGAGAGGAAAGCAATCCCACCTATAAAAGGGTCAGTAGGAGTTCTCAGCAGCTGGCAAAAATAGACTGCTGCAGGAGATGCAGATCTACGTGTGGGACTGGCACGGAGGCAGGAGCCAGAGGCTACCTTGTTTGTTTGTTTGCTATGTTTTTAATTGGACAAAATTCAAAGCCAAACTTTAATTTCCCCTGCCTTTCTTCCATGATCATGCCATTCTACTCAGCCACATTTTCTACAGCCCTTTGGCCATCTCTGCTGTAGGCTGCACAGAAAAGGAGTTGCATGGGTTGAAAGTTGGGGGAGTTTCTCACTGGATTTCAGTCTTTGCATGTGCCTGACATTCCTGCTGCGAAAGCCATCTTGCAGTGAAATGATGGCATTTGTCTCTGCAGACAATGGGAACTTTGACTGCTTCTTGGCATCTTCTTCCATATCATATTTATTATTCACATGGTGCCTGAGCTCTGTATACTATGCAGGGAACTTCACTGTCAGTGGGAATTACATGCTCATTTATATTGCTTAGATATTTCAAAGGAGTAAGAGACCTCAAGATGTTTTTGGAATAGCATCAGCCTGTTGGATTTCTTTGCTTCTCCAACTCAATAATTTTAAGAAATCATCCATGCCCAATGCCTTTTTCAGATTCAGTTTCTGATTTGCACATGAGCTTCTTGTAATAAATTTGGCTGTTTTCTGTATTGCTCTGAACACATAGCTAAAGAGTATTAAAGCACTGAAAACTGACAATTATGATCCCAGAAATAGCCATGAGACCTAGTGACAGCTGTTGACAGCTGTTTGTGAAACACACAAGCTAAGAAATTTTTAATATAAGGCAGAAGCAGCAATAATGGCATCATTGAAGGAAAGAAGTTAATGAAGGACTCCTGCTTAAGAGAAAACCCCAGAAATGTCAGTAACTTTCTGAAGTTGCTCAAAAGCAGCAGATTTACAAATCTAGATGAGTAACCAGACCAAAAGAGCTCGAGCCTCTGTCCTGAGCATGGAGACATTTGGAGTAACTTTGAGGGGCAGCCGGTGAAGTGACAGTGATGTAAAATTGTCTCAGTGTTTACACAAAGGACAGCTAAAAGCTGCCAATGGTAGCAGCATCTTCCAGGGTCTTACACCTGAGTCTGCCTGAAAAGTTATTTTGTGGTCAGCTCTTTGCATAGTGTCAGGGCTGCAGTCAACTCACACAGGACAGCCTGGGTTAGAAGGGACCTTTAAAATGTCACCTTGTCCATGCCCCTGCAATGGGTGGGGACATCTTCAATGAATCTTGCGATGTCAGACCTCGCAAGTGGCCAAAGCCCTGGCAGCTGGTGTGTATCCCATCAGGATTGCTCGCCCACAAGGTTGTTTGCCCACCACCTTAGCACCTACAAGCTGGCAGAGGAGGTGGCTGGTGTCACACGGAGCAGAGGAGCCACAGACTCACAACAATCATGTGTTTCAGCCAGGGCTTTGCATCCAACTGGGCAACTGATCTGAGCTTTCCAAACCGGCCTTTGGATTGCAACACAAACAGCATTGCAAGCGTGTCCTCCCTGTCCCCCTTCATTAGACTCTTCATTCCTCCACTCCCACTGGTTCTTCAATTTGCCTCGTTGCTGTTTCCCTGCTTCTAGAAGTCCAGCCTGCGACAAGGAGCTTGTTCTTCTACAGCATATTGCTTTTGACCCTTTCTGCAGCTCCTGAAGTCCTGCACTCGGGCATCTGCATCACTGAGCAGAAAGGGAAAAACACTCCTTTGTTGAGCCTCATGTGCTTGATTGGAAAACATCCCAACTCCTACAGCTTTTCCAGAAAAGCCCTGCCTGGATTCCTAGCATACTGCGTCAGGGACTTGGTGTTCCTAGGGTCTGCATTTCCTACAGGGACCTGCTGTGGACACCAGGAGCCCCTGGAGCTATGGAGCCTGTGGGTGCTCCTGCTTTGCTGCCGCAGGGGCCACAAGGAGCCAGCAGCTGGTGGGTTCTGCCCGGGCTGGGGGCCAAGCCCTGGGCAACCCACCTGGAAAACACATCTGCTGGGTTTGCCTTGAGGCATACAAGCTGCCCTCCACTCCTATCTGGTTCATCAGCCAGGACCAGGAGCAGGTTTCATGTCAGAAACATGAATTTTGATGTTAAGTTTCCCATATTTTTGCCTCGCTCTGCTTCCATTGTGTCCTGCTTCACTATGATTGTACAGGTCCTCCCTCCTGCTAGAAGAAAGACTATTTGGAAAAGTGTTTTCATCACCAGGCAGGTCCATCTGACGACAGCAGGCTGTTGCTGACCGGTACAGCCAGGCTGGGTGGCACATTCTGGGACATTGCACAAGTCCCCATTCTTACCGTGGTGTTTTTGTACTTTGCCTACCACATCATAAAATTCCATGCCTGCAAAAGCTACATCACTGGCTCTTGTCCAGGAAGGTGAAGGATGTGACTGTCATCAAAAACTGCATTTTCACATCAGGGCAGAGGATCCCCAGGACTGAGGGGTACAAAGACAACCTTCACCACTGTCCTATAGCTTGCAGGTGGGTTTTAATGGAGAAAAAGAAGAAAGTGAGGGAAGAATAACGTGAGCTAGCTAGTGCCAAGCTTTCTTACTTCCCAGGCTCCTAGAAAAGTCCCAGCTATGTGAAAGCTGCTCAGTGCTAGTACCAGTGTTCTCCCCTGCCACGAATTCACCTCCCTCTGCAGCCAAGGGCTTTGACTTTTAGTTTGGGAACCACACAGCAAGGTTCAGCAGGTGGGAGGTGTGGGATGCTGCTGTTCCCAGCCCAGCACTCCTGGCTGCCCTTGGAGCCAGCTGCCCCAGCAGGACGGCAGCCGGGGAGACTGAAAACAAGCTCAGCCAAGGGGAAAAAAAAAGGCAAGAAATAGCATTCTTATTACAAGGTAAACAGTATTAACTCCATCTTGGGGGAGTAGAAACATCACGGCAGCGGTCGGCTTTTCTGCCCACAAGCCGTGGAAGGGCGGTGGAACGCGCTCCACCCTCCCCTTGTGTAACACTCCCCACGCAGCAGCTGTAAATAACAATTTACCTGTGTCTGCTCCTCTTTCGCTGCTTTTTTTTAGGGCCTCTCTTGTTAAATGCAGCTGCCGGAGGGGTGGCTGCCCTGAGGTGTGCATGGCAGAGCCTCAGCCCCGGGGCTGGCAGAGCTCTGTCACACGCAGCCAGAGCTGGGAGCCCCGGGTTGCTCCTGCGAGCAGGGCTGCCAGCTGCGGCAAGGGGGATGGGAGAGTGTGGGCTGCGTTTGTTGTTTTTCCAGGGAAAAGAGCTCAACGGTTCCTTTTAATTATTGTTTTCCCAGACCCGCAATAACATTTCTCCACACTGCATTCTCTAGGAAAGGTCTGGTAAAAACACATTGGCCAAAACACATCTGTCAGAGAGCCAGGTCTGCTTGTTTACCTGCCGCCAGGATTTCAACACAGGTGCTCTGGGGTCTTCTCTGAACCTTTCCTGGCTTCAGGTGCTCAGAAATGGGACAGAAACGGGAAGCCAGTCCCTTCCTACGTGCTTTTTTTTTCCCAATGGGTAAAAATGTCTCATCTAACCCAGACCTACGGGCAGTCGCTTTTGGTGAGATTTACTGGTCACTGTCATATTGTAATATGACAAAAGCATCCTTTTGGAAGTATGCGTGGGATGGATGCTCCGGGAGCATGAACAGAAATGTGACCATGCCCAGGCAGCCCTGTGCATGGAGCAGGGGAGATGAGGAGTAATGAAACCCTCAGCCACCGCCTTCCTTCGGGGAGGGATGTGGCCTTGGCCCAGCAAGCAGAGTCTGCACAAGAGGGAGTCTAATTTACAGTGCCCTGTAATTTGCTGATGCTGTAATATGTTTAGCTTGGGGAAAAGGCTGTGTTGATGTTAAAGTGTTCACTCACATTGGAGCTGCGGTATGTTCCATCCACATGGAAAACAACGCCACAAAGGGCTGGGGCTGGGCCATCCTCGTGAAAATAACGGGCAGGAGCTCAGCTTTCGTGGGTGGGAGCGTCTCCCTAAACCCTCCAGGCCCAGGCAGGATGTGACAGCCCAGCATCTGCTGCAGTGACACTCACTCTTCATTAAGAACTACTGCCCAGGTTAATTAGACTTCAGGTGTCAGTGCAGAACCAAGCATTATTTCCCTAACACTTTTGAACTGGCCCCAAATCACTGATTGCAGTGTCAGAAAACATAGCTCCATCCCCCCATCTACAACTTCTCCTCTAGCTGGTGCTTTTTTGAGTCCAGGCAAGAAAGGTGAAAATATTGTTGTCAGTACCAACAGTGATAGCAGAAGTACCACAAATGATCTCAAGACACAGGCTGGTGTGACAAGGTGATACTGGACAGACAGACAGCAAATAATTACTGCTCTGTGAACAGGTCCTGCTTTGGGATACAACATTGCCATGGCTCAAACATGCCTCTCTGCCTGCTAGATTTGTTAGTAGTAATTGCTTACACCTATGCAGTGCTTGAGCTCATGGGACTGCTCCAGGCTGTTTGCTGCATGTTTCAGGGTAAGACTGCAGGACTAAAGCCCTGCAGATACAGAAAATACTTGTTTGAAATTGAAGCTAACTCCAGAGCAAGTATTTTTCTCCACAAGATTTACATGGCTCTTTACACCTAAATTCTTCATCATCCTCAGAGCAGCCAAGTGAGTTAGAACACTGTCCTTACATAGGCAGCAGGCAAACTATAGCCCTGAACCTTAAATGCCTGAAACCAGGTGAAGTGCCTACAGATCCAGGAGGCTTTGGACTTGAGTCTTCTGTCATCTGTGCAGGAGCTTCTCCTCCTCCACAAATCCACCACACGCTCAGGGAGCTCTGTGTGTGTTGGTGTGCGGCTGCCCAGACATGAGGGGTTATTAACTCTGTCTGCAGGCACAGGATACAGATGGACCACCACTCTGTCCTCATGCTGCCCTGGAAAGGGAGAGGTCTCCCTTGCTCCATCCTTGCCAGCCATATGTTCTTGACACCTTCTTTTTGCCATCTCTGGAACACGCTGAGCTGAACAGTTCTCTGCTGGGTTTGCCAGTGGATGGTCAGGCCAGCAGAAGGCAGGGAGCTGGGCTGAGACCCTGCAGCTCAGAGGCAAGGGAGAAAAGCAGAGCAATGGGGTAGGACCACACCTCTGGCACCACCCTGGGCAAGGCAGGTTGGCAAAGCACCCAGGCTTTCCACAGAATTCTTCAGAAACTGGAACATTAAGTAAGAGTCTGCCTGGAGTTCTGTGTTTTAGAGAAATGACCAAATTTTCCTTGCACACATCTAATTCTTCTGAAGGCAAGAGTTAGTCCTGATGCAGAGCAGCTCCTATCACTGCAAGACAATGTTTTAATTGGAATTTCCTTACAATTTGTTCCCAGACCCAGGCTCAGGCCAGATTGGAAAGGTGATGACATCAAGACCAAAGTTAGGAGCAGATGAAAACTGCTCTTACAGAATTGCACTTGGCATGAACCTTTTTCCAAAGAAGACATATCAGGTGCTTTGAAATAAAAACATTAATTACAGCCGTAGCAGTAGTTCAAAATGTGACAGGCCTTTTAGAACTTGTTGCCATAGATCACAATGTCAATATTGCAAAAGAGTAGTTTGTTTCCATCATAATCAAGTTGTCTAGCACTGAATAATGGACTACTGGAGACTGCCTCTTTATCTTGGCATACACAGAGCTCAGCAGTGTGTGTCAACAGCAAGAGCACTTGAAGGCTTGCATTGCTTTGTCTGCTTGGACCCAAAAATACAAGGGCTTTGGAGGGGATTCAAACTGTTTTGTAAAGTACCTGCTCTAAGCCAGCTTACCCCCTTCTAATATGGGCAAACTTGCTTATCTCTGTCCTGGTGTTCAGAACTCAGCCCTCCCTTTCCTCCCATTATTCACCTAGGTAATGAAATCTGTGCTGTGTGAAAGGGGCAGTGACACCCAGTGCACAGGAACTGGCAGAGGTTTCCATTGGTGCACTTCTAACCCAAATTATTTCAGTGTTACAGATATGTGAGCAGTGGCTTCAGCTAAGCTGTGCCAGGTGCCGTACAAACAGCTCAGAGCTTGGAAAAATACATAATATATTAAGGGTGGGACAGAACCAAATATATACACTTAAATCAACTTGTTCATGCATGACTGGAGCACAGTAACAGCTCTGGTGAAGCAGCCAATATTTAGCTCAGTGTCCCTGAGCCTGCAGCACCTGGACTTCCTATTGGGGCACAACATGGCTGTTCCTACTAATTTTAAAGAAGGGATACATATGGAAATGATAGGACAAATACAGCACAGAGGGTGTTGGAACTGACCATAGTCTTGTCCCTGTTCTGTTCATTTAAGCATTTCTTACAGAACAGCTGCAGATGGCACATGAAGTGCAGGGCAAGCTCTGCTCCCTTCCTGCCAGAGCAGAGATGTGCAAGTAAAGCAGTGGATCTGCTAATCTCTTCCATGATGAGATTTAGATAAAGGTTTGTTTGGGACTCCCCTGTGACACGGGTAATTTTGATTCACATCTCTTGGACAAATGGGAGCTAAAAGCAGTGATTACAACGCCCATGACTTCCCACAGGAGATTCTTTCAGGACATTTAAGTTTTTACCCTTTGGCAGAACTAAAAGAAGTTCAGAAAAAAGTGCTGATAAAAACTAAACACACACTCTTCCTTCTTTCCATGGAATTCAACTGCAAAACAACTTACAATGCAGCTAATAAAAACTGGAAAGTTTCCTCTGGGAGTCATAGCTTTTCCTCTCAAGAGCAATTGAGGCTATTTCCTATGAAAGCCTGTTTCTGCCCGGTGCCAGTAGTGGTGTTTTTCTTCTCAGGATAGGTGGCTGCACATGTTTGTGGAGACCACCTGTGCACTTGCTGCTGGATGTGCCGTAACACCCAGCCTGGAATGGGAGAAGGCGTCCCTCTCCACAAGCATGGGTCTGCTCCTAACACCAGTAACTCTTCATCCCCATGATCCTTGGGGCTCCTGTTGGCAGTGAAATCTCTTCCATGTCAGAGATTTATTTTTTCCTGCTGGATGTTTCTCATGTGGCTTTAATTCTGTTTGTGGAGGCAGCTGCATGCACAGATCAGAGGAACGGGCTGGGCGCAGAGTCAGCTTCCCACAACTTATCTCTGGTTGACTAGGGCAGGTGGGGAAGGGAGGATGTGGGCTCCATCTGTCCCTAAACCTGTGGGATGGCTAAGGATGGTTACTGTAGTGATGGTATCTTCTTGCAGAGAAGACCAGAAGAATGTGGTGGGTGCAACCTGGGACACGTTCCCACACCCGCCTCTGTGTACTCGCACTCATTCAGCTCCAACATCCCATTAAGCTTGATGGAAGCAATTAAAAAAAGCAGCAGTAGCTGTTCTTGCTCATTTGTGAAAACCAGTTAGCGAGATTCTGTTACAGATGAGCAGTCAAATTTTAAGCTGACTGGTGAAGTTAGGCTCTCAGGGTAGTTCTGTCTTTTGGAAACGTTGTGTGTGTGTGTGAGTGTAACATAACCCAGCCCAGCACAGGGAGCCTTCCAGCAGGGCAAAGTTTAACTGCTCAGTAGAGTGGAGAATGGGGATCTGTTCCGAACAGGACCAGCAGGAGAAAAAGTGTGTTTGTGCAAGCATGCACATCTGTAGGTGACACCCACACTGGACTAAGTTTGCAAGGACCAATGCCAGCATCTGCTTGAAAAAGGCTTCTAGCAGCATCATAAGAGTAATGAAAGCTTGGGACTGCTTCCATTTCTGGGGCAATTTCTGTTATTTTTGTTTGGGGATCCCACTGGGAAAAAGATTAAGTCCATTTGTTTGTTGTAACAACACAGGAAGGGAAGAGGTTTTCCTTTTATCCTGCTAGAACAGCTACCTTTGGCATCATATCCCTTTTCTCATCTGGTTGAGATCCATATTCAAACTAACAGAGCTTGTCCATAGCTACCATTCAGTAAACAGTAATGAGCTATGGCCAGCTTTTATCTAGATTGGATTAAGCAGGCAGCAGATTTAAGATGTAACACGTTCACCTTTCCTTTTGCTAGAGCAGGAAGGGGTGTGTTGGACCCCACCAGGAAAGGGTCTCCCTTGGTTCTGATCACAGAAGCTTGTGACTGCAGCTGATCGAATAGGAAGCTCTTGAGTTACAATAAAACATCCTAAATGTGGTTAACAAGCTTCTGACAAAACCAGTGGTGAACCCCTGCCTCAATTGGGTGCTCATATCAGTTCAAATCCAGAAATTATCACAATCTCTCCAGACTGGTATTATTTGAAAATACCATCAGATTTTCTGACCTGGAAGTGCCCTGAGGCAATCCGTGGCTATTGACTCTGGACTTCCAGCAGCCACCAAAACTTAAACTAAGTCTTTTCTCCTTTTAGATAAACAAACCACCCTTTGCCTCCCTGATTCCATCCAACAGAACGCTCACTCTTCTAAATGAAAGCAAGCAAATTTACTGATCTCAGCTGCTCTTTTCCCAACATGATATTCAATGCAGTGAGTCACCAAAAAAGGCTCTCCCCTTTTCCATTAAGGTCAGCAGCAGCTTTAGCAGGGAGCAGGTGTCTGATCACAGCTCTAGGCTGAGCTGGCAGCTGCAGCAGCAGTGTCCAGGTGGAGAAAGGTTTTCTGCATCTGCCTCTGCCACAGATACAACACCTTGGACCATAATGTCAAAGGAGGTCAGATAAGCAAGATAAGTTGCATTGCCTGAACCTTCTTTTTTAACAACTCTTTTCGGATGCAAATAATTCAGTTTAATACAGGTAGGTGCTGCCCCAGGTCTAAACATAATTTGGGTGACAAATGAGGAATGGCTTAGAGGCAGGGAGCAGTCACCTAACTTTAGAAACAATTTAATCTCTCTCTTAGAGCTGCAACAATGAGGACTTTTCTTTGTGTTTCTGTCCTCAAACAAACTTCCTTTGTTCTGATGCAGTTTCTCCTCCCCTGGAATTTGTTGTCCCAACTGCCTCACTCAAATCATGCTCAGGCTTGCTCCAATGCCAGCAATGTCTCAGAAATCTGATGAAACTTGAATGATCCCTTCTCCCCCTGTATGCCTGTGTCCAGCCACCCAAATAGAATCCAGGAGCCGTTTCCTGCAACAGTGTTGGCCCAACAGCAGTGCGTGAGGAGCAGGAATGGAGAGAGGGCACCTGCTGGAGCCCAGCCTTTGGGGACAGGCACTGAGTCACTCAGATGTCCAGAGTGGTGGTTGACTCACCAGGAGCATGAGAGGCTTGTCCTGAGTCCCTGATGAGTGTTTTCCCACCCAGACACACCTCAGCTGGAGTGGAGGACAGGGAGACACCCAGAGAAGCCACCAGCTCAAGGTTAGGGCACTGCCTTGGGAGGACATTTGCAGCCTTCAAACTGACCAGAGCAGGAACATGAATTAAATCTTCCATCTCTCACACAGATATCCCAAAGGTCAGCACCAGCACAGGCTGTCTTTGTTCAAGCTGGCCCTGGCTTTGAGCACGTCTAGGGCAGAAGTTGGGGAAATGCACATCCATTCTTCAGGGTGTCCAGCCTGAGCTGCTCCTTTCAAGGAACTCAGCTCTTGGACACCTTGGCACAGCTTGGGATCCTGCTGGGTACAAGGACACCCTAGAGTGAGGAACTGTAGGAGCCTGTCCCATTCCCACCAGCTGAGACCAGTGGATCAGCAGCCTTGGTGTCTGACTCAGCCCAGCTCTCCCATTCGACCTTACTGAGGAGCAGCTTCTAAATCACGGTGTGACTTCAGAGTCAGGTGAATCAGACACTTGATCAAGAGTCACTCTAGGATTTGTGGATTTGAGTGCAAGCTTAACTGTGGCCATAGGCTGACGTCATTGTCTAAAAGGCAACATCAAAATGCAGTATCAGTGAGATGCCTGCTGCAAGAACCCCCCTCCATTTCATTGCTGCTTGTGGAGCTGTGCAGCCATTTCTTCACGCAGAATCAGAGCAGTCTGAAATCTCCTGTATCATCCTTAACCCTTATCAGGTTCCTCTACTCATAACTGTAACAGGTGGGATCAAGCCTAGAGTGAAAAAGCAGCCCCGTGTTCAGTGAGGGAATTCTCGCTGGTAGTGTCTGAGCCACATTGTTCAAAGGGCCAGTGAGAAGTTGGGAGCTGGAATCGTTGGAGAGAGCAAAGTTTCACCTGGAGAGGCTGTTTCCATCAGCACTGCCTGCATCTGCCTGTGTGACACCCACTTGGAAGTTATAGTGGGGGAGCAGGAAGGGACCCACTCTGTCCCTAATCGAGTCTGTACCTGCACCCTCACCTTAGCTTCTTGCTGTGTCCTGGTTTGTATTTTCTCCTGTGCCTCGTGGGAGTAGAACTCAGGTTTCAGGAAGCATCTCATTAAATTTTCCGTATTTTGAAATGGAGTGACTCACTCTCACCAAGCCAGCTGCTGTTTTGTCCTTGCTCTGTGCACTGAGACAAGCACAGGACTCACCCCTGCCCCACAGCTGCCCCCAGGATTCTGGGGAGTCAGGGGTCCAGGCAGCAGCAAACACTCATCACCTTCCCCCTCAAAAAATGTCCCTCTGTGGCTTTTAGACACAAACATGAATGTACATGAAAGGGCAGTGGGTGGGGGCTTGTGCTGAATAATAACCAGCAGCCAAACAAGTCGAGCAGGTCTGTGGAAGCAATTCAGGCAAGCCAAAAAGATCGGTAAGGTGAGATGTAATTATAATCCCTCCGAGCTGGGACACGGGGAGCCGAAGGATCTGCGGCACAAACATCAGCCATGCAGCCCTGCTACACCAGGGGGAACTAGGCCTGAGTAACAACTTGTTTACAACTTCACAATCGTCCTGGCTGAGCCAGCCCCACAATGATGTAACTCTGAGCACCTTGTACCTTGGCCAGGTCAAAATTTTTTGGGGTGTAAGAGCAGATGGGGAAGACGCACACAGGTACATAGGTCAAATTTTCTTTTTTCCTTTCCTGTGTCCTATCCTAGAAATATTTAACTGAAGAACAATTTATTCAGGATTTTTCCCCTGTTTCCCATTGTGTGTCAAGTGCTTTGCTGGTGTGTCGGTGATGGAGGAACTGCAGAGCAATAGCTCACATCCATCAGCAGTAAAATGAAAGTCCAGAGCCCAAGCAAATGGTCCACAAACCTCTACTACCCTGTTAGGTAATAAAGAAGCCAAAAGGTACCTTGGTTATCACCAGAAAATAGCCTATGGAAGCATCCTGCTCATTCAGCTATCCCTCAAGTGTTTTCTTTCTTTAGCTGTATGAGGTTTCCAGTCTCAGCTGCCCGGTGGCACAACATGAAAGGGTGAAAGGGTGGCCCTTGGGAGCCAAGTGCCCAACCAGAAGCTGAAAGAAACCTGTTATAGCCAAAGACAAAGCTTAACCTAATGAGCATCATCAACAGAGAAAAATATGAAAGCAGAAGAGTTTCAAATTGTCCTGTCACTTCAGATAAGATCTGACTTTCTACATGTAAAAATGGAAATAAAATCAAAGGGAAGGGGGGAGAGAAAGAAGCTGGGGAAGTGCTGAAAGCTTTCAGGCTTTGTTCTTTCATCACAAAAAAAGAAAAAAGAAAAGAGGGGCACGTTTTCCCCTTTGTAAGTTGTGTTTAAGAGCTAGACCCTTCTTCATTTCGAGCCAAGGGAATTTTTGCTTTTGAGTTTGAAAAAAGCAGAATCAGGGTCATGATTTTTAAAAAGCTTAAATCCCAGGCGTGTTTTAGAAACAGATTCAAAAGCACATGCTCACTGCAATTATCTACGCCTGCGGTATTTTCAGACATGTGGACTTCAGGAAAACAATAGCCAGCCCTGTTATCAGCACAAAGGAGGATCAGTTTGGAATTACCGTACCTGTAACGTAGGCAGCCCTCAGCTCTGAGGGTTTCCATTCCCACTGTTGTTCAGCTGTGAATTTACTTACAACATTCCTGAAATAGAAAAAAAGAAAGAAAGAAGGGCATTCCTGACTGAAGTGTGGAGCAATTGAGAGCTGGCACCCTCTAAACAATAACTCTCAGCACAGGTCTTGCCTAAAATCAGGGGGATATTCTGCCCCTGGAAACTGATGGTTTTTGAAGAAAAAAAATCAGAGAGGAAAGAGGTGATGGATGTGTCCCTGGCTGGAATATTCCCCTGTACAGGAGCCATGACTCTTTCCATCTGTTTAAAACAAAGGACCATGATGAACCATTGCAGCTCCAGAAGATGGTTTAATAGAAAGGTTTGGTGCTGGTGGCAAATATCCAGATGCTACTTGGTGTGATCACTCAGCGGCACACACACCTGGGGTAGCTGGGCTGGGCTGGTGAAGAACTGTCTCTTGGAAGCCCTAAGCTTGTTATTCAGGTTAACTGCATGTGACTCTTTATGTATTTGAGTTTTAAACTCCCAGAGATAATATTGTTGAATCTCAGAAAGCTGGGTGGGAATCAGAAAGGCATGGGCAGTCAAGCCTTAAGGACTTGAGCTGGGAAAAAAAAAAGTGATGGTGAGTTTTGGCAGGTCCTGGCTCCCCTGAGCAGCTCCGGAGGAAGTGGTCCCTCTGTGGTGTTTGCATTGCAAACTGTGCTGAGCAGGTAGCGACGTTGCCTAACCAAAGTACCAGAAACATCTAAAAAACATCTGAGAAATCTTGGGTCTCTGTGTCAGGGGCTACAAACCCTCAGTGGCCTGGGTCTCTGTGGTGCGTCACTGAAGGGTGATGAGTCCCCCTGTGTGTGGCTGCTGTGGCAGAGCAGAGCCCGGGGCAACCGGGGGACAAGGGGACAGGACACCCACACTGGTATCTGTAGCAGCCATCTCGGCTCCTTTCATAATCGATGGGGAGAAACTGGGAGGAAAGCGTGATTCATCCCCCCTTCCCGACGCTCCGCCCCGGCTCCCCATGGGTCTCAGCCCTTCTGCCTGGAAAGTGCTCTGCCAGACTCTGCCGGTGTTCCCCTGTCTGTCACCCACACCCCGCACCCCGCGCTGCCAGGTGGGTCCCCTCCTGGTGGCCCCCGAAGCCCCGACCCCGGGCAGGACGCTGCCATCTCCGTGCTGGCAGCTTGTGCTCTGAGTGCCGGGACGGGGCAGGAGCCGCGATGCGGAGCAGCACCCCCAAACCAGCACCCCCAAACCAGCACCCTGCCTCCTGCACGGGTGATCCCTTGTTGGCACTTGGGAACAGGAACAAGTTTGTGTCACCCTTATCTGCATGATCTCAGCTGTGCATTTCATTTGTCTGTGTGCCAGAGGAGGAGCTGAAACCTGCACCAGGCGTGATTCATGTGCCATTTCCATGGGTAAGCCCCGTGGTGGCGATTAGCAATCACTTATATAAAATACCGGGTTTCCAGGGTACTGAGCACCTGTGAGCTCTGTTAAATCGTAGGCAGAGTGCTCGGGAAGCTTCTGGACCTTTCTGGTATTTGGCAGGGGCACCCACGGGCTCCCCCCTGCCCCAGGCTAGCCAAAATTGTGATGCTGAGTGGCAGGGAGCCAAGGTGACAGCCCTGCCAGAGGGCTTTCCCCTGCTTGGGGAGCAGATACCCAAACCTCCCAGGCAGGCTTATATGGAGAGAGAAAAAGCCAGCAAGAAAAGACTTGGGGTGGGAGGAGGTAGAGTGGGGTAATTCTGGAAGGGAGGGTTTGGAGAGGGGGAAGTGCCTGGAGGCTTGGCTGGGGAGGAGAGGCTGGTGGAGGTGTAGGGTGAGAAGGTGACAGTGGAATGTGGGGACTCTGAGAGCAGCCTTGCTGGAGCGATGGGCTGGAGCTGGGGGAAAACCAGTGGAGGAAGGGCAGTGAGGCAGATTGTTTTCCAGCTTTCTGTTGCAAATGAACAGAGGTGGGAGAGGCTCTGAGGGCAGATAGGGAGATTCAGCTAATCTCTATCAAGTTAACCATTCTTTAAAGACTTGCTGAGCAGGTAGTCCATCCATGGGGGATACCGGTGCCAGTCCTGATCCTTATCCTCCTGTGCCCATGGAAATGCACTGCTTACCACTAACTCGGCACGTGCAGAGCCTGAGTGAGTCCCGGCTGATAGCTGGGGGCTAAGAGTGCCCCGTGCCAGCCTCACACCCCCGGGTCTCCGGCAGGGGCCACACTGAGCCTTTGATGAAGCAGGATAAAGGGATTTGGGAGAACTGGTCCTGCAGGGAGCCCGGCAAAGCCCACCTGACAGCTTGTGCCCAGCTCTGCTATGCACTGGTTAAAGTCAGCTCCATTCTCAGCCAGGAAAACCCTCTGATAAGTAGTAAGCCAGCCAGCTGCATATTTACCTTCCGAGGCTGGCCAGCGCTGACATGCTTTGCAGAGCCAGGCCCAGCTCCAGTGAGAGGGGGAGTGCCCGGGAATGCTGCGGCGGGGAAGTGGGAGGATTTATAGCTGTTTGCGATGGGGGTCGGGTGGGTCACCTGAGCCGAGGGGGCCTCCCAGGTCCTTCTTCTTCCTTGCCAAGAAAGACTTTCCTTGTTTGGCCTCCCAGATAGTTGGATCGTGCAGCCCCTTCCCAGGGAGCGGGGTCACTTCGGAGCAGCTGAGCCTGGGAAATGGAACCATGGGTAGGGCTCCCACCTCGCTGGGAGCAGCATCCTGCTGCTGGGACGAGGAGATGGGCTCGGAGGGCTGCAGGGAGCTCGGCAGAGAAATGAACCGGGCTGCAGACATGTTCTGTATTGCCGAGCATTTCTCTTTTGCCAGCTGACCACCTCTTTGTATGCCCCCACCGTTCCCAGCTGCCCTCACACCAAATAACAGCAAAAAAATAGACATTTTCTGGGTAAAATGGGGTCAATGCCTGACCCAGGAGGGGTGCATAGGGATGGACTTTGTTTTCAAAGTGCAATAGCTTAGAGAGACTGTTTTGCCAGCCAGCAGAGCGTTCTGCAGGGACTACAGCACCCCGATGTTACCCCTTCATGGACTGACACACACATAGCTACAGCTGAACTCCCTCAGCTCTGCTCTCTTGCTGGTCTGTTGGGGGTTTTTTTTCCCTCTTTTACCAAGAATGCAAGAACCTGCTGCTCCTGGATGGCTCTGAGATGAGTTTCCGCTTGCAGCGCTCCCACTTGCAAAGTGGAGCTGAGAGTGCAGCCAGCAGAGGGGCTGGAGAACTGCACTGCCAGGGAAGCGCTTGGCAGAGGTGCTGAGCACCCTGCAGTGCCCGGAGCAGCTGGCCTTGCACAGGGAAGGGGCACGGGGCACAGGGAGGTGTGCAGGGAACCCCGTGTCCTCCCTGGGTAGATACAGCCGTGGGGAGCTGGGGGACATTGTTCTGGCCACTGCTCCAGGGAGGTTGTGTGGGAGGAGGGCTCATATTAACATTTTTCCACAAAACTGAATGAGGTCACAGAGTGTTTTTGAGTGACAATAGGTGGCATGTAGGCTTTTGCTCTGAGAGGAGTTCTTGCAGGAAAAGACAGAAATCTGAGTAAGGTCTAGCAGGATCTCCTATAGCCAGGCCCTGGGGACAGGGTCAGTCTTTCTGGGTCAGTGAATATTGAATATTTATGCTAATTGAAAAGCCTGGCAAGGTGAAGGGTGGCTCTACAGGTTCATGTGATGGTAGTCCCACTCCGTCTTGAATTGCACTGAAAACGATTTTCAGCCTGTCTTTCTAAGCAAATATCCTGGCATTTGGGTTAGTGTGTGTTGGTTTCGTACTTCTCTGCTGTTGGCAGGGTGTTTTTGTCCAATCCCCATCTCTGAGATTTCTCACCCTAGTTAGGAAACCAGTTGCAGAGAACCACAGATTCCTCCAAACAGGACCATTTCTCAGCCTGGTGAGCCTCAACTTTCCCAAGCCAAAGTGAGAGTCTCTGTGTCCCCCTCCAGCCCTGCCTGGCTGCCTGCCTCACCCACCACGCACTGGGCTGTGCAGCAGCACAGGGGATGCTGCTGCTGCTGCTCCTCAGGACCTGCTCTTGCAGCTCCATCTGCAGGTGCTCTCCCAGGCTATGCCTGCACAGACCCGCTCCCCGGAGCGTGGATTTCCAACCAGACTACATTGCTCATGCTGGTCTTGCACAGTCTGTTGCTGTCTGTCCCCTTCCATCGGGTTCCTGCCCTTGGTTGCGACACTGGGGTGCCGCTCCTCCTGGCTGCCCCACTGTCTGCCTCTCCACGTGGTGTGTTCTCATGCTTTGCCTCCAAACTCTTTGAACCAGTCTGTAAGATCCTTCTTATCCTCCTCTAGATCTTCCCCTGAGAGGATTTCTCTAGGACAATGATGAGAAATTCATTGTCTAGCTATGAGGAGAGCAAGGGTGTGGGGTGGAATCTTTATCTCCCATCCCTGCTGGGACACTGGCTCCTGATGTGATGTGACCCATTTGCTGACAGCCACATTTTCAAACTCTCCAGCAGCTGTTCTGCTCACTGTTGGGTGTCTCTGGAGAACAGGATCACAAAGCCACGGGCAGCAAGTCCTGGGAAGATGGTCCAAGCAGTGTGCAAGCCTCCTGTACCCATCTGCCCATGTCACCCTGTGTGACAGGCAACTGTCCCTAGACAAGGCAGGAAGGTGTATTTGGCCTCAGTGCAAAGTCCAGCAGCAGTTAAAGCAGAGCCTGTAACAACATTTCATCATCCCAGTGTTCCTTTTCACTCAGTGCTCCTTGGGGCATGCAGGAGACTGTGGCAGCCTGTCCCAGCTTCGTGCAGGGCTGTGGCCAGCACCTCTTGCTGCTCCTTTGGTGGCTGCAGCAGTTGTGATGGAGGTTCTTGCACGCCTTTGAAACCAAAGTCACAGGTGTATCAATCAGGTGGTGCATCTACAAGGAAAGGATATAAGGGCTGAGAAGGCCTTAAACACAAAAACCATCTCCAAATCAAACTGATACCTCAGGAGCAGTCATGACTGAGGAGGGGCTTACACAGGCAATTCGTGTCCTGTTGGCTGTGCTTTGTGAAAGACCTGCTCTGGGATGGCTGTGGGCAGAGCTTGGCAAACTCTCTACGTGTGGGAATGTTGAGATACTGGAGTAGACTGTGGATTTACTTTCCAGGAAGAAAAAGGATCCTCAGCCCAGGGCTGACTCACTGTCAAGTAGGATTTCAGGAGGCTGTTGTACAAGATTATAAAATAAACAGGAACATTAGCCTACAAGGCTTTTAACTTGACGATTTTCCTTCATACATGAAAAAAATGAGCAGGAGATGGTCAGTCCATCAGGCTTCCAGCTCTGTGTGAGGCAAAGTGTTCGGCCTGGGCTGCTCATGGGGTGTGTGTTGATCCCCTTAACCTAAGAAATCATGAACATGGTCCCTCCTGTCAGCCAGATGAGTGCTTTGCAACGTGTTTCTTGTGCCTACATGTATAGCCCTTGCTCATCCATCCATCTGGAGAAGATGGCAGCAAGGACAGTTAGGCTGAAGTGTTGCCTGGAGTCTGGGATCTGCTGGCTGTGAAGTTTGAGCTTGGAGAAATTCTACTACCTGTAATATATAAAATGGGGGGTAATGATGCCTCAGCAAAAGTTGCTTAGATTGGTTATGGGGGTTAACTAGTTAATCCCTGTGAAATGCTGTAGGTATCTGAAGTGTGATGTTAATATTACTGCCTTTCATGCAGGCAAACTGTGTTCACTTCATCTGAGAACTTAAAGCAGAGTGCTCTCATTAAGACTCCCAGAAGAGTTTTTGCAACCTTTTGTGTATGTGACCTTGTCAGGACTGACATGACCAGTCTGTGTGAAACAAACTGCTGCGATCCCATTCATTTTTTTTAGCAGGCAAGCACGGTTCTTTCATCAGCTCATTTGTCTGGTGCAGAGACCAGCGCGTGGGATTTCAGGTCCCTGGACCAAGTCTGGTGCCTTTCTTGGCACAGCCGGGCTGGTGTTGGACTGCCTTCACCTGCAGGTTCGCGAGCTCTCCATACTGAGTAAGGAAGCACATAAATAGCATCAATCCACTTACACATTCCCACACCGTAAATCCCAGCAGCCCTGTCTGGAGCGGAGCGTGCCTCGAGCGTTTCAGAACTAGGAGGGAGCAGTCAGGGAAATGCACACGGTGGGAAAACAGCTATTGCAGAGAGCTGGGGAAGGTGGCAGGGCGAAGAGGATCCCCGTCTCTGGGACGCCGCGGGGATGCGGAGCTGCACAGCAGCGCCGGGTCAGCCCCGCGCCCGAGGGTTCCTTGGAGTCGCGGAGATTCCCGGCGGGAGCGGCGGTGGCGGGGAGCGGCCGCCAGGTGGCGCTGCGGGCCCGGGAGGGAGCGGAGGGAGCGGAGCCGATCCCGGAATCCCGGGATCCCACCCCAAATCCTGCCCTGCAGGGCCCCGTGCCCTCGGCTACAGAGAGCCCAGCGCCCCGAAACTGCACCGCATCACACCCAGCCCCGGGTGTGCTGCTCGTTTGTGCTGCTGGGTACCGGCGTTTGTTACCCGGGCTCTGGCCGAGGAACCGTGCGGAGGATGGAGGCAGGAATTCGCCCAGGAACCGCGTGGTTCTGACCTTCCTACCATTGCCCCTTTCTTCTCCGCTTGAATGCAGGGGTGGTTGCTCGCCCGCCTCACAGGGAAGGAAGGGCCGGGGGGTGGATCAGAAGGAAGGCATTGTGCCCTGCTAATCCCCTCGAGCCCACGCTTGTCACTAAAAAGCGTGACTTTGTTCCTAAAGCGTGTTTTCTGCCTTCCCAGTACAGCCAGGCAACTTTGTCCCTAAAATGCTGACTGTCCCTTTCAAGAGGCTGCCAGCTATAACTTCAGACATCAAAATGGGATGGCAGCGCTCTGTGCCTCATCTGTGCTACCATGCACATCTTAATTCTCTTAGCAGGAACTATGTGAACTTAATCCTTACACTTCTGCCAAATTAATTTCCCTTTTTATCTTTCCCTGTTAAAGTGACATGCTTTTCAGGTGGCAAGGACTCATCTTACTCCTCCAAGAGAGGACGAATTGAGGCTGAGGCACCGCTGTGTTTTGGTGGGTGTGATACCAGCGAGCAGGGGGATGTGAGGGGGAGCCACATGTCACCCGGACAGGTTATTAACCCTCTGGAGGGACACGGCAGTGCATGGGAAGGGAAAGAGAGGGACCTTCCACCACGGGCTGATATTATTTGATCTAATATTTTAGAGCATAAACTCTCCCAGCCTGGGCAAGCATCCCCACACCTAGGAGCAGAGAGGACTCCCTCGTGGTCATCTCCTGCCTGTTTTCTGTCTCGTCAGGCTTGCCTGCACCCAGCATGACCCTCAGACCTTCCTCTTGGCCATCCTTGTCCCTCCTCTGCTCTTGCCTCAGTTTTCCGCTATCCTCCCTGCATTCCAGCCACAAAGGAAGAGCTGGGAAGAGGGCAGCAGAATGAGACAAGGAGCTGGGGTAGGAGTTAGAGAAAAGCCAGGGTGGCCATAACTTCTTTCCAATGGTTCATTCTCCTCACATGCCCCCCACAATCTCACTGCATGTCACTGCATCCCAAATTTCTTCTGCAATACAGACCCCTTGCTTGGTTGCTACCTTCCAGCTCCCAAAATACAGCCTGTACAGTCCTACACTTTCTCTGTAACACTCCTGTACTCTCCTTCTTGCCCTGCCTCCCATTCCAAGGAGAGAAAGGAAGCCATTCTCATTGTTCCAATTTACAGGGCACTGTATCCTCCTTCTCGCCCCATTGTAGCCAAGTGGCTGAGGACAAGGGACTGTGGACAAACATTCAAACTCCTGGGGCAGCCACAGAAACCATAACACTGAATAATACCCTCCCATGAAGCCCAAGCCAAGGGCTGCTCCTTGCACACGCAGCATGCTGAAGCTGGCCCTGGTTTTCAGCACACTTGTGAGGCCAAATCCTGATTTATTTATGGCAGTTTTCCAGTCAGCTGGAGTAGACCAGGACTTAGAGTGAGACACACATTCTCACTAATGTTTCTTGTAGCTGTACTTTTTCTTCCAACACGATGGTCTTGTTAGTAGCTGGAAGGCTTCAGAAATGTGCAGAACAGATGCAGGTAATTTGGGATTTCCAGTCTTGGGAATATTTTGTGCCCACTGAAGTCAGTGAGAAAGCTACCACCACTTCCAGTGGGTGCTGGAATGCCTCTGAGTTATTTGGCAGAATAAATCTGATTGCCTTAAGGAGTGAAGGAGAGCTTAGGTTTTCCACAGGATAAAACCTGTGTTATCATTTAGGTCTCTCATAAAAACAGACCAAGACCAACAACAGCAACAAAGTCCTGAATGAGGGAAAAATGAAACATTTTTTTCTTAAAAGCTCTGAGCATTTGGAGCACTGGGAATCATCTTAGTGCAGTGATCGGTTTGAAAATGAGGGTGTTTCTTAACCCCAGTTTGTTGTGGGAATGTGCAGCCTGGTATTTCTGTTCTGAGCAAAGATCTTATCTGGCAAATGAACCAAACTTCCCAAAAGGCCTGTGTTTGTCCCACTTCTATGACACAGCAAGGTCCAAGTCCTACTCCACAGACTCACACAGCTGTGTGTGCAGCAGAGCTCATTTCAGGAGGACCTTTGAGATGTAGATTTCCAGGAGTTCCACAGTGTCCGTGGGCTGCTTTTTTCCCACATCATGGATGTTCCATGTACCCAGCTCATGAAGGCTCTGTCTCCTCCTTCTCAGCTACCCAGGGAAGGCTTCAAGGTCAGAGTCAAAGCCTGAGATTCAAACCTTTGCTGCACCTCTTCTTCTGTTCTATTATGCCATGTTTTCCCTTCCTCCAATAAAGAGGTTCCTTTTTTCCCTCTGAGAATGGGTTCAGGAGAGGCAAAAAGAGCTCTCCATGCAAGAGCCAAACCTCTTGCACGGTGTGATGACAATTCACAGCCTCCTGTTACACTGATAGGTAACATGAGTGTCACCTGTGTAGTGGGGAGAATATTCCCAGGAGAGCTGAGGAATCTTGGACTAGATACAAAAGTACCTCGCTATGGAAATTTTAAATCATGAGACATCAGAGGCTGTTTAAAGAAGTCATGAAAGCAACAGCCCTCTGAGCTTGTTGCTCAGGGAACTGCCCCTTTTCCTAATGTGGGAATAGGTGATGGAAAAGCCCCCTTCCATTATCAAATCCTCATAACTGACCCCAGCCAGGAGAGTGTTTTCCCTACAGTGTGTTTTCCCTTTACATAGCTATATTTCATCAGTTTAATATCCCTTGCATGAATATCTTCAGTTCACAGCTACAGAGAGTAGCTTCAGCTGCAGCTGTCCTGCAGCCAAACTGATGTGCTGCACGTAGGAGGCATCACCCTGGAGGTGACCTTGCAATGACTTCACTCGGTGCCTCACAGTAACCTATAGATACTGGTGCTGTAAAAATGGTTTTGTGAGAGGTATAAATACAAACACTGTGAGATCACATATTCCGGGCTGTAACTGAATGCAGACTCTTGGAAGAAAAACAACTCAAAGCCCTCCTGGAAAAAGCTGTCAAGTACAAGCACACTTCATAAATTTTTCCACAACCCCAAATGCACCATGCAACAAACAGGCTTCTTTTAGAAAGTGGGGCCATGAACCCCACAATGCCCAGGCATTACTTGTATTGTTTGTGATCTGTCCAGGATGGGGAGGAGGAAGGGTTATCTCCAGTCCTTGTTGTGTTGATGTTCTTAGGGTCTCCATGGGAACCAAGACCATCAGGAAGGAGTCACGTGCTTGCTGTGCAACGTGAGCATGATGCCTTTGGTCTGGTGCCACGCAGCAGCTCCCCTTGCCCAGGGAATACCCAGCGTGGCTGTCTGGGGGCTGTCCCAGCACTAAAACCAACCAGGGACTCAGCAGATCATGAGATCAGCCCACCCAGCCCAGCACTGACACTGGGCAAGGAGAACACAGACTGTGCAGGAAACTCTGCTGAACCTCTGTGTTGCTGGACTCAAATGCCACCAATGCTTCTGAGAGTCAAACACGTACCTGCCTAGGTACTTTAATTTTTGCTGTCTTTTCTCTCTACTTCTAGGCAAGCCAAAACAAGGACAGTCCAAGCAGGATTCCTAACAGCTTGCTCTGGAGCCAGCATCCTTCAGATTTCATTGGAGAAGGTTAACCATCCTGGCAGATGCACCTGCTTGCAGTCAGAATAGCCAAAATCTGCTGTGTAAGTGATTTAGTGACAGTTTACCTGGCTGCGAAAGGTGCCACAACAATGACAATTACAGTATGGCCATAGGGAGCTCGGAGCTCCCTACATTCCATCTCACACCTGTCTATTGGTGTCTGGTGATGTTGCACAAATGCCTAGAGCAGGCAATCAAAAAGAATTATGAGCTTAATTAAAACCCACCATGACCATTTAACTAGGCATAATGAAGCTATCCGACCTGGAATTTGCCCAGCACTCAAACACTTGCTGTTTCAAATGAGGGAGAGTGGCCAGAAGTGGTTTTACAGTTCAGGGGAAAATGGCATGTCCAGTCCTACAGTCCCTCTACATCCATGCCAAGGCCTCGGTGCAGCCCAGTTGTTTGTGCATCTCCTATCGAGCACCATCTGGGCACAGGGCCACCCTCACACAGCCCCTGCCAGGAGCTTGGCCCCGGCTCAGTGTGCTGCACACCTCCTTCTGCTACTCTGCATGTTTTTCTCCCTCTTTCCGGCAGTTAGTCCTTCATTATTCACTGGAGCAGGGACTGGATGCTGTGACAACAAAGCTTATGCCACAGTCCTGCAGAGTCCCTCCCAGAGCAGTAAATAGTTGTTGATATTGAAAATAATCCATCCGGGCTTCTGTTCAGCCTCAGAGCAGGAGAATGCAGAGGCTGCACATGGCCTCCACTGCCACCTCCTACTCATGCTGCTTTTAATGAGGCTTAGCCATGCTCCTCAAGGCTCTGTCCCAGCGAGGGGCAGCAGAGCAGGGACATCTGGCTTGGGAGAGGTGCCAGAGCTTGGCCATGACGCAGGACCCTGTCCCTCAGCAGGGTCAGCCCTGGTGACTGCTGCAGACTGTCCCTATAGGCACCGAGCACAGGCTGGGGGCCCACCTGCACTTCTGAGCAGCACCTCCCACGCCTTGTTCTGTGACTCTGTTAAGTACTCTGAGCTAAAGGTTTCCATGTGGTCTGTCCATCTCAGGCATTTCCGTGGTTTTGGAATGTTTCAGCTATAATTGATCTGTTCTCTGTGGCCAAGATTAGGGACAGATGTGTAGTTTTGGGCATTCTTGCCTCTGGTTTGTTGCAAAAACAAAAAGTGTTGCCCGAGCCTGGAGGTTTGGCAGGGAGTGCCCGCTTTGAGTGAGAGGTTTTCTGCTTTCCCCAAACTGGACAAACTGAAAAACTTCTTGTAGAACTTGCACAGTGTGATGGGGCTTGTAGATGCTCACTCATATGGCTGATGTTAATATAAATTGTGTTCTAGATAGATTAAATATGCCATACTCTGAAAAATCAGCACATTGATGCCCCAGTAGGCACACCAAAATTTGTTGCTGTATTTAATTTTGATTTTGTGTGACTTAATTTTATACAGCTAACATGGAGCTAATAGCATTTATTTCTTGCACAAAGAAATTAATGAATACTGGAGCAGCATTTAGAGACAGCATAAAACAGTCAGAGGAAAGCTTAAAGTGGTGTCCGCAGAGCAGCATTTAAACACTTGCACTGAGTAAGACCTGAAGCTGCATGCTGAGGAGGAGATAACAAAGGATGAAATTGTTTCATGTGACTTGGACATCTACTCTGTGGTGTGAGCAAACCCCAATGCTGAGGGGGAAGGAGGAAGGAAGAGCAAGTAATGGACAACATGCCCTGGAGATTTCTGGTAGAGCACTCTGCTCATAAGAAGAGCAGGAAGCAAAATAAAGTACCCTTCACTCTGATACCCTCTGATTTCAGAGGGTTTCACATTATCCTCATTTTGCTTAGCCAGTTAGGAACAGAGAACTTCCTTGCACGACCTGATAAAGCTGTATATTTGTAGTTTGCCTTCAGTGTCTGTGGCTCTTCGCCCTGCCTTGGACTTGCATCAGTCCTGTGGATCTCTGGGGTCCTATGCCTCTTTAAGAAACCTCGCCAGGCTCAACACTGATGTCTTTTCATCTTTCTGGATTACTGGATGAATGTCAAACCCACCTAATCCTGTAACTCACCATGGGGGTCCATTTCTCTCTCCCATTTGCAAGATGCCAGGTTGGGACTGAGGGCAGGGAAGGTAGCAGGAGGCTGGGACCCTCTTCCATAATTGGGGACTTGGTGGGATGATGGAGTGGGGAGATTCCCTAGGTTTGTTTTTCATCATGAATCTGAGCACCATAAGTTTCTATTTTATTCATTTTCCTCTGTGTTTCCCTGCTTTCTGTTTTTACATTGTGAGATCCTGAGAGACGGGACTGAGGATTTTTTATTCTGGCTTTTTACAGCACTTTACACAAACCCTGAGTGCTGTCATAACAGATAAATATTGTAAAAATTCCTGTGTATATAATAGGTTATGTTGTTTCCTGGTCTCATGACGAGGTGCCTAATTAACCTTGCATCTAATGCTTGGACCACTCTGTAACTGGTGTAAACCAACACAGTGGCCTGTTTCTTGCCCTGTGGTAGCAGAGTTCAACCTGACAGTCACTGAAATATCCCATATGTGTAGAGATTTCTGTCTGATTTTCTCATGTGCACCTGTCACTGTGAGAGATCATTTTGGTACAGGGCAGTGTTAGTTATCTCAGCTCTCCAGGGGGAAGTGGTTGCCCCAGGGGCCTGATCTTGGCTCTGTGTTTCACTGACCTTACAGTCTGTGCTGGAAATCTGCAGAACCTCTTTGAAATAAATGGGTAGCACTGATATATGATAAAAATGCAGCTCAAAACATGTTTAAGGGAGGGACATCGTGATCTCTTCTCTCCTAGCTGTTTGGATAAAGGACAGAAAAATATAGCTAGGACAAAAATAAGACAACTAGGATGGTTGGAGGCCTGGGGGAGAAGAGGGTGGGCTGTGTTCATGGGTGCCTGCCGGGCACTTTCCCCCTGACATGCTGAGAGGCAGTTCACAAATGCAAGAATTTATTGTCTGGGTGTCACATTGCTGAATGTCACTGAAATGTCTCAGACTTCAGGTTTTTTGTGCTTAGTGCATCAGAAATCTCAATGGCCAGACCACTGCAGAGATGAAGTGCTCCTGGCATCAGCCAGTAGCTGGTTTCTCTTGTATTTGGGGCTAATTTTGCCCACTTCTGTGTTGACCCTGCTCATTGTTCAGGGCAGAAGAAACCCAGCCTTGACATGGCTTTTGGGCTGGACACACAAAAACCTCAAGTATTGCTTTTTTGAGCACAGAAGCTCATTCTATTCGCACAGGAATGTTTGTGTGCTCGCAAAGCTGGGGGTGCAGCATGGGGAAGAATGAGTTCCTGTGATGTTTTGTGATGAAAAAGTGGACACACAGTTAAAGAAAAAAGGTCCCATTTTATCCCAGCCAAGCCTCATTGGGGAAACTCCAACAAAATCAGTGATGTTTGGCCCGGAGAGCGAGCATGTTGGCATAAGCATAAAATGAAGCATCCAAACAGTCACAGATGATTTATGAGAATTCCTCGTGCCTTTACTGCCATTTCCTCCAGCTGTCCGAACTCCTTCCACACCATCCTCCCATTGGAGAGCAGGAATTAGCCTCCTTTTTCCTAAATGTTACATTTGGGGAAGACATCTGACTGAGCAGGCCCTCTCTGCAGATGGGAATGGCTTCAGATATTGAAGGGTTTCTCTTAACATAAACATGCTAACTCCAGCTCCCCTGGAAAACCAAACACCTCTCTTGGGCTCCTTTAGCAGGCATCGCTTCCCCTCATGGAAAGTCTGTGTGGAATGGATACAGCATCAGTTAGGGAAAATCTAGCACCAGCTGATGGGCAATTTGGTACCTGCCCAGTGCGACATGGACAGAATTATTTTACTTTGGGTTCTCTACTTGCTTGTTCATTTCTTCCTGTCAAGTTTCTCCCAGGGGTGAAGAATGCTTTTACATTGTTCTTCTCCACTCTTCACCTACATTTTCAGTTGTTAGGGCAGGGTCCTCTGGGACATCTGCAAAGCTACTTTTAATGTCCTGCCATGACTGGTGAGGAAAGAAGAGGGTCACAGACTTTTGATGTTCCTGTCAACCAGACCATCATGAGCTTGAAAAATTGCTGCAGCCTCTCACTTTCACTGGAGCACAGTGCTCCTTGCTGATCCCTCATGTCAGGGGAGCAATGCTCAAAGCCAGGTTCTTTGCTCCCAGGTGAGCTCTGGCTGGAGATGTGCCATGCTGAGGATAGGAGCCAAAGGGAATGGCAGTTTTCAAGCACCTGGGAGATTGAGGGTGGCTCACCAAAACCACAGCCCTGGGAGGGGCCCTTGCTTGCTGCTACCTAGTACTGACTATGATGTCAATGTTGACCCTCAGCACTGTCAGCATAGCTGGATTTTTTTGTCCTCTGTCCTCAGGTTCTGTCTTGTCCATGAGTCATCTCCCCGGCCTAGGGACTGTCCCTTGCCTCTCTACCAGGATGCTGCTCTCTGGGGAAGACGGAGTTGAAGAAAAAAACTGTGGGCACAGCCACTCCAGGTGCCACTGATAGGCAGGATCCTGACTGCAAGCTGCTTTCATGAAGGTGGGGAAAATCCCCTGAAGCCTCACCAGGTAGAGAAGCTCTGGCCAGTGCAGTATGAGCTGTTCTGCTCAGATGTTAGTGCAGAGGGAGAAAAGATTCCCAGGAATGACTCACAAATTCCTGAATGTGCTGAATGTGCTGAGGTTTTTCTGAGATGAGGTCAGCTCTCACGGAAGCAGGACTGCTGCAGAAGGGGGTTAGCCGATGGCTTGATCTCCATCCTGTGTGTGTGCTCAAAGAGACACCACAACAGCCCTGGTGCAGAGTCCAGCACTGGCACACATCCCTCTCCAGCAGCTGAGCAAACATAAGGATCTCTGCCAGCCTCCCCTTTGCCACCTCTCCCTACTGGATTAGTATCTGCAAACTCATCTGGAAGAAGAATATCAGCAGTTCCTTGGGATTTGGTCAGTGCTTATAACCAGCAGTGTAGCAGGCTTAGAGGCAGACAGAAGCAGAAAGAAACACAAGGAAACACTGCAGGCAGTGCTAACATCAGACATGCTTTTATTTCAGCTTTCAAGGTGGTTTTCCAGATCTAATTGTGTTCAGTAGTTAAAAAGCACACTCATTTCTTCGTTACCCACAGCATATTGGATGTTCCTGTTCTTAAGTTGTTTTGATTTCTAGGTATTTGAGGGTTTAATAAGGTTTTGTGTTTGTTTAAGGAATTATTGCCCACCCAACTGAAAGATAATAGGACGCTGTCGCCTTGCCAAGTGTTTTTTATGCTTCAATAAAACAACAGGCAATTTACACAAGGCAATAAAACAGTACCTTGCCTCCTCAATGAAGAAACACAAAGCCATGTTTGAGATGATGTCTAGCTCAAAAAATAAATCCACCCTTACTCAATGCACTCCATAAAATTAACTGGGTACAAAATCCACCATATGCTCTCCTCTTCCTAGAAGTTTGGATAATTAGCACAAGATGTGCTTGAAAATCCTATAATATATCAGCATAATTTGTCCCAAGATACATCGCTGTCTGTAAAACAGACTGACTACTCATTTAGACTTCCAAAGGGGCATAGGTTTGATCACATACCCCATCAATCCCTTATTTCTTTTCTCTTTGGGCTCTGTCACTCTTTGAGCCCTGTCTGGTTGTGTGAAACGTTGAAGAACCCCCTCTGATGTAAGGAATTGCTTCTTTACCCACTCTGCTGCAGGTCTCAGGCATTTGAGGGCATTTCCCACACTGGCATTCAGAAAATTTTGAAGGCTGTGCTGACCTTTTGCCCTCTGAACAGCTCTGTCATCTCTATTCAGGGGCTGAGAGCATCCTTGAGCCCTCAGGGTGGGCTCTTGTTGCCTTGCCTGCTTCTTCTGTAGTGGCAAAGGAGGATTTTGGAGTCCCACGGAGGCCGATGGTAGCAGGGAAGTAAATAAGAGCCCTGTTCTCTCAGAAGTGTCTTGCCATGTGTCTTGCCTCAATTTGAGTCTTGAGCTTCAACAGCCTGCCTGGAGCTCCATCTGAAAAACCTCCTGGACACAAAGATGCTCTGGCCTGCCCCTTCAGGGACTGCCATGGAGGAAAGATTTCAAGCTCTGTCGTGACTAAAGTGGCAAGAAATGTGAGCCCAAAATGGAGTAGAACCCCCTTCCTGTTCTGACACAGTAGTTTACTCTCAGCAGAAAAGGATTTCTGCTGGCTGTTCTGGTGGAAATGCCACAACAATACCGAGCTTTGCATTTTGCCTGTATGCAGCAATTTGTTCCATAAGTGTTGCTGTTGGTAGTGCAGCAGGGCCACTACCGATAAATAAAGGCTCAATTTTGCCTTTGCAGATGCCAACCAAACTGAGGCTCTGAAGCACAGGATGGCAAAAAGGATGGTAGAGACTCTCAGCAATACTGCCCGTGATTCCAGCTGGGAGCCAGCGAGGAAACATTCCCCACACTTCCCAGTGAAGCCCCTCTCAAAACCCATCCAACCCAGCATATCCAAGCATGTGCTGTTTAAAACCATTATCCCTACTGTCACGAGGCACCCCCAGAGCAGCATCCAGCTGTGGCCAAGGACCTTCTGAGATGCTTTTTAGGCCTGCATCTCCACCCAGCCGGCTGCTAATCCTTTGGAAGTGCTCTGGTGACATTTGCTTTGGGGCGCCCGCCAGCCCCTGCAGCAGCTGCTGCTCTGAGTGACCTTCCTGCCTCACAACAATGGAGGCTGCTTCAAGAAATAAATATACAATCTGGCCCGTTGCAAAGCCAGATTCACAGCAATCTTTCCTGACAAAAAAAGGTCAGAATCTCCTTAAATAGAAACACACTCTGGTACTAAGATTAAAGCTTTGACGTATCTCTTTTGCCATTAAAATCCCACTTCTCATGAGAAACCTCTTTTCCCCTTCCATAAAGGATCCAGCCCGTTTGAGATGTTGGCTTGTCAAAGTATGATGGATTAATGCAGCAAAAGGTTGCTGAAGCTTTTAGCTATCCTTCTCTGGACATACACTTCAAAAACCACCCTTTACCTGGCATACAGAGCAAATTTCACTCCTAGTCCTGAAGGCTTGGCCAGGGGGATGCTTGTGAGACCAGATCACTGCTCTCTGCAGAAATTACAGGGGTCAAAGAAGTAACCACAGTCTAATTTCTAACAGCTGAGACCTTCGATGCAAGGAGCTGATATAAAAGCAGCACTGTCTGTGCCTTACTTATTTTCCACTTAAAACTGAAACATAAACTAGAAAATTAAGGAAAACTGAGTCCTTGCTACTGTGTTCAGACACCATCTCCTCTTGGCTACCCTCTGGAACCTTTTTTGGACAAACCCCAGAGGTAATGCAATGTAGGAGAGAGGGAGCGAATGCACACTAGGGTCTATTTTTAGTGATTACAGTAAGGCTGAAATCTGCTCCCTCCCCCCAGTCCATCCTCAGCCAAAAAAAGGCCCCAGAGAAACTGCTGAAGCTGTACTGAACAGGCTGTGCCAGTGACATTCTCTCTGCTGGGGTGCTCACCTCCCATGCCTGTGCCAGCAAAAGGTGTCACCTGCAAGGAGAGTCAGGGGAGATGGTCCCTCAGCCCTGGGTGATTTCAGGCTGCCTGCTTCCCTGCCTGGGTGCACAGCACCTGGTATGCAGGGAATCTCCTCCCTCCACAGCCTTCTCCTGCTCCTCTCAGAGAAACAGCCACTAATCAGAGAAACATCAGCTTTCACAGAGCCCTACACCACAGGGATCACAGAAGCAATTTCCCTTCCCATTCTTCAAGAGTGTTTCTATTCTGCAATTTCTATAATTACAGGGAACACTTCAATGAGACAGGATATTTGCTCCTCTCCACTTCATTATCACCATTTGGATTTGCTGCTCTTGCCATATGTCCCACAGCTGATGTTACAGTCACTCTCTGTGCCTCCACCACTGGCTGGTGTGCAGTTGGTGTCCCTGGAGCTTGGCGTCCCTTAGAAGGGTAGGAGAGGGTGGCACAGGGGAGCTTGAGGCAGATACTGATCTCAGAGTGTTGTTCTTGAGCAAACTGGAGTCACTCCATATCCTTATACCACTGCTCCACCATATCCCATGGTTTCCATACCCAGTCTTTCTGTGACTTACACCGCTGTGAAACCAAAGTTTGCTTCTGCAGGGGAGTTTGTCCAGCTTTACTTCAGCTTCAATGAAGCCTAAATATTAGCCATGGGGGAAGAGAAGGGGAGAGAGAGAATGAGGGAACATGTCATTGCTTGGATTGGCAGAATCTTTTCCAAACTGAATGTTTTCCACTGGCCTGTAGAAGTTCTGCAAATAATGACATTAATCCACTCCTTCCAAGTCTCCTTCCTCCATTCACCCCTTCCAGCCCTTCCTCCAGCAGGAATGGCCTTGCAGAGTACCTGTGCAGCCTCCAGCTCTCCCCAGTTATTGACACAGGTACAAGGGATAGGATGAGAGGAGGAATGATGGTGCAATCTCCTGCACACTTCAGCTGGCCACAGATCCTCAGTCTCCTTATTCTTTTCAGCTGGAGCTGACTGTTAGGAAGTTTCTCACGGACTGGGGCAGCAGGAGGTACCCCTGCTGCTGTGTGTTCCTGAGCTGGTGCCAAGCACGGCAGTGTTGGTGCTATGGACCCACCGCCAGGTGAACCCGGGCGTGGTCCATTGCAGGCCCCCAGCACAACTCTGAAGTCTTGGTGTTTCCTCGCATTTGCCCCAGGGCCACACAGTTGGCTCCAGCACTCTGACTCCAGTATTGCATTTGTAAAGAGTGACCAAGACCCCCCAGAGGACTCTGTATTACACAAAATATTAAGAATTCAAGTTCTGCTTCCTTTCCCAGGAGTAATTTCCCTCAAGACAGGATTTTGCTGAGATGTCCTGGGTTGGTTATTCCCTTCCCACATCTGGGTGGGAAGCAGTGTGCCAGCAATCTGTCTGCCTAGCAGCTGTAGTGAAGTGACTTTTATGTGTATAGCATTAGCAGAACATTTCAGGATTCTCTAGGATGAAAACTATGGCCATATAAACCTAACACCTTGCAGTAAAAATGATCCAGCCAAATGTGCTCTGGAGTTTAGTTTTAATCACCTCTGGGCCTCTCTCTCTGCATGCACAATGTGTCTGTGATCTGCCCCAACAGCATTTCACCCTCATGAACACTTTTGACTTTTAACCAGGGCAGGTCTTTAAAGACATCAAAAGCTACTCCAATTTATACTTAAATGCACATAATTTCTTCTGGTTTCCCTTGTGCTGCAGCTGATGGGGCTGTAGATGTTATTTGCACCTCTTGGTCAGCTCAGTCAGAACTGCATTAATGTACAGGAAAGATAGACTGTCAAAGGGGAGCCACGGGGAACCCAGTGCTTGTGAAAGAAGTCACCTTGATGTCTTTCATGGCCTCTCAGCCCCCCACTTTTTCACTGAATCATAAAATTCAAACTGGGAAAGACTGACAGCACAGGACTCCCTGCTATGCCTCTGCCATGCCAGTGCTGGTGAGAGCTGCTGGTATTTGCTGTGGTCCTGGTGCGGGATGGCAGCAGTGGGGGATGGATCACAGTTATCACTGCTGGTGCTTAACCAGGGAGCTCCTCTCTGCTGTGTGGGTGCTTCCATTGCCAGATTGTTTTTTTCATTTCCTCAGGGGACTTTGTCTTTTGGGCTCCCACTGCTGCTCTCTCCATCCCTCTGATTTCACAGGCAGGATGTTGGGTTTCCCACTGCGACAACTCTCCATTCTCTCCTGTTGGGTTGCCCTCTATATGGGCCTCTTCCCCCTGACTGACATTTCCTTCTTTCTTCAATAAGTTGGGATCTGGCTCATGTGGAGAGCTCTGTAGGGAAGACAAATATTTACTCTTGGAGTCACAGTCTCTCACTGCTGGGCAATGCAGGGAGAAAGGTCTATGGATAAAATCTCGCTGTTTACAAATTGTATTTTGGGTAGGATGCAGCATCTACCTGAGCTGGCTCAGCTTCCCCATGGCTTATACATAATCTTATTTTTAAATGTTTTCCAAGTCCTCAATGATATTTTGAAACCAGACAAAAGCTGATAAGAGGAATGACCAAAAAAAATGAATCAAGGTGCTCAGATTATAAGTTAATGCATATGAAAAATAAGCATGAGGTCATACAGAGGAAACATATGGCCACACTGGATTTAGGGTAGTTATATTGATTTTAATGAGGGTTTATTTAACATTTCCACTAAAAGACACAGACTGCTTTAGATAGCTTTTGAGAGGCCCTTGAGTATTTTCCTGTTGTCTCACTTCGATGCCCACATCTTGCTTTCACAAATTCTGATTCTTCCATGTCACTCAACAGCAGCTCAGTCCTCACACTTTTGGCACAAACAGCCCCGTTGCAGGCATCAGAGCTGCCAGCACAAGGAAACCTGGGAATCAAATCCACCAGATGTTTACCTCAAAGGTTTTCATGGGCAGGATTTTCATGGGGAGCTCTTCCCTGGAGAGGTGGTGAGTCTGCAATCATCCACACCAGCTGCATGGAGCCTGGGCCACTCCATCCGCACATGCACATCTCCATCAACCTCATTTTGGGCAGAGGAGGAGGTTTGCTCTGTGTGGCCTCTCTCTGCCATCCCCTGTCTTTCTTCTCCCTTCACACACCACCCCAGAGGGCTGCAGGTTGTCAGACAGAAGTGTCACCTCTGGCTCTGCCCCTCCTAGATGAATTCTGTGTCCCTCAAAGCCTACTCAAAGAGGCCACCTCAGCCAGCCTGTGTCACCCCCATCCATCCATGCGTGTGACCTCCTCGAGCTGCAGCCAGGCTCCGGCTGTGAGAGCACACGCTCTACACTTGACCCATCATTTTGGCAATGTCACCGACTTCGGTCCAATTACAGCAGTCATGAATTGGACCCTGTTCACCCTCTGAAACTGCCACAGCTTACAGCTAAAGTTCAGACAGTCACACAATGAAACCATTCACACGTCTCATTAACTCCGGACTATGCATTGAAAATAACTGTGTCATATGAGTCTCCGATTAAATTTTCCCAGTTTATGTCATTTATAGGTACCTTCCTGTTCATAACAACAACTTTAGTTACGCAAAATTTTTTGTCTGTCACTGTAGGAAAAGTGGTATGTAGAGCACAATATAATAATTCTTTAGTTTTATTAATTATTGTCATCCCAAATAATACAGGCCATGGAAGTATTTTAAATACAAGCTCAAATGTACAGGCATGGCGCCAACTCCTTCAAGACACCACTGTGCCTTTGGTTCTGTGTTTTATACTTCTTGAGCTTTATTTTTATTGGTTTTTAATTTATAACAGCACTCCAGTTAAAGTTTCCAAGCAAGCAAAGTGTGAAGGCACTTGGAATTCAACAAGATTATACTGTTGTCTACACATGAGAAGACACAAGGATCTTCTGCTTATGAGATTTATAGGATTGTATTTCTCTGCCGAGTGCCAACAGCAAACCTTGTGTTGTATTTGTCTGTGCTCTTGTATTAAGGTTTTTATAACAGATGCTGCACAGGGGTTTCTGTGTATCACAAAGCACTTGCAAACTAAAGCACACATGTCCAAAGCCTCAAGAGGCACAATGGAGGGATGACTGCAGAGATGGCTTTGGGGAGTTAGTTTCGGTCTGTGCTGCAGTAGAGAAGCAGTGGTAAATTCTAGAACACAAAACCTTGTCCAAAGCAGGCAGAGGTACAGTAAGTCCCATGAAATGAAGCAGAGAGACAGGACAGACCAGGACAAAGAAAAGAATGAGCTGTCAAGGCTGGTATTAATAATGGTGTTCAGCAGAGAGAGAAGTGGACAAGCCTGTGCCAAGGCAACTTTACTGGATGCTGCAAAGGAGGATATGAGATGACCTTGACAGTTTGTGTGAGGATACAAGAGCGGGTCATGCACTTAGAGCAACACTGTAAGCAAAGCTTTGCTGGCAATCATTTTGTGCTTCTGCAGAGGTAATGTCAAGAGGAATTAATTTAAAAAAAAGAGGCTGACGTCAGCAAGATATGGGATGGAGATGCTTTGGAGAAATATCAGGATAGAGGGCTGCTAGGACAGAGGACATTCCGGGTTCTTGGGATTGTTGTTTATGGAATAACAACAGCCAGCATGTGATCACAGGTCAGATGTCTGGGAGAAAGCCATAGCTGCTCCCAGGTCCTGAACCTACAGGAATATTGCTAGAAGGAAGTAAAATTTAAAATACTTAGGAAGAAAAATTAAAGACCTGTTCACCTTAAGTCGTCAGCAACCCACGCAGAGCAATGCATCAGAGACAGGCTCAAACATACAGTGGGACAGGTGTGGGGAAGCAGATTTGTAAGCCACCAGCAAAGAAACAACAGGTAAAACCTGGAGCAGATGCAGTGGCATCCCCAGCAGGCACCTTATGTTCTCTCCATCCACATTCTACACTGCTGCTGTGTGCTACATCTTGCTATACCAAGAATAATAATTTACAGAGAAAATTCCTCCTTGGTCACTCATCCTTTCACTCTGCCCAAGCCCAGACTAGTTTTATATGACTCTGATAATGGATTTTTTCCTAGAAGGAGAGTCCCAAAATATGGTGCATCACTATTATTGCAGCACATCTTTTTATTTGTTATTAATTTCCTGAAATTTACTGACATTCACAACCACTCTCACACCTTCTTGAATAAAAAAGTTGTTGGGTAGATTGAGGCATTCTATGGAATTCAGGTATGGTACTTAAATATTGAAGTACTTAACTAATGGATGTGATATATTCAATTAACTTGCACTTTTGCACATGAGGCAAAAACCAAAGCCCTTCAATAAGGGTATGTTGTACTTTTCCATCTGATTCAAAGCTCTCTCTCTCACTAAGGTACATGGCTGAAGAGGTCACCTGTGTTTGATTTGGAATTATAAACTTTGTCCATGATTAAATATGAAAGCAAGTCTACAAATGAAACAGAGAGGGCTTGAAACCTAGGTCTGGTTGTAAAGTGCATGTTGAAAAGCCATTTTGAAAGGCATTTTAAGTCTTGCTCTTATCTTGTTGCCAAATCATCAGTGGTTTGACTCACATATCAGAGTTTTTAAGGGAAAAAAAAGCTTCAGATGAACCTATTTACGTAGGAAAAGGTTTTTCAAAACAACTGCGCAGGGGCCAGGATCAACATCTGAACACGGGCTGAGTTGTTACATTTTTAGAATTATTCCTTTCATTTCAAGGCATGAGGGATATCTCAGGCATCTTGGGGCCTGATTCAGAGTTACATCCTAAACCAGTAATTGCTGTGCTGGGTGAAATCCTATCTTTATATGTGCAAGGCTTCTAAACCCAGTTCCTTTTCAACTCGATGAAGGCAAGCCCACCTTGCCCATGATGCTGATGGCTGTAGCAGCAGCACTGCTGGATGTTATGGTCCAGATCTTCTGCAAGAACAGGACCCACAATAAAGGGACCAGCAAACTTCTTTCCATGAGGTTGCTGCTCTGGCAGTGAGCAGGGTCATAGAACTAAAGGCGGTTGTTCAAGCAACTGCACTGAATAGTCAGAGATATACCCTGGATTAAGAGTCCTGTATGTGCCAACTCTTGCTGAGCTCTTTCATCCAATTAGGTAACAACAGACCATCGAGGTGAGGGAAAGCCAGATGTTTGTGAACACAGAAAGCATCACCCCAGGCAGGCATACTGCAAAGTGGGGTGCTTGGCAGCCGGGTCCTAAAGCAAGTGGGTGCCTACAGAGAAAACCCTGGAGGAAGGGCAGCAGAATGGGGCTGCAGGGTGTCAGAACAAAGAACTTTTTCTTCACTGTTTAAAAAAGGACTTTTAATAAAAAAAAGATCTGGACCAGAACATGCAGCAGTGTGAAATAAAACATTTTGTTTGACTTCCTTCTCTCTCCAGTCACTCGTACTTTCTGCATTCCTTCCTATGCAGGGCCTCTGTTACCACAGCAAGCGCAGAGATGTTGCTGACTTGGAAGCAATGTGGAATTAGGCACAGCACTTCTGCAAACAGAGCATCTGAGACGTATCATTCATAAACTGCACTCAGGGAGCCGAGCATTTTATCCTTGTGATTTAGGGCAGAGCTCCCTCCCACTCTAAACTTCTGTAGTCATCAGTGGCACCTCTGGGACCCTTGAGAAGGTCTAAGTAGCCCTCTCATAATGTCGCCTCTGCTCCCCAGGAGTGCTGATAAACTTTTCTTTGCAAAAGGCTTTATCTGGACCTGAGACCTTTGTTTTGCACAGGCATATGGTTACAGCACGTAGCCCTCCCACTGCAGATACCCCTTCAGGGTGTTGGGCTCCCCCGTTGTGAACACCCTCTCCAGCATGCCAGCCTGGCAGGCAGAAGGGTGGAGGGACACCCAAATCTTGAAAACATTTTGTGCCAATTTGTGAGAAAGCATCAAGGACAATTGTTATGAAATCTTTGCCAGATGGGAAAGATCTTCACCAAGAACTCTAGTAAATCTCTAGCCATGTGGAAAAAAACTTCCTTTATGTGAAACTGTTGTAAACTGACTCCATAATCTGATCACTTGCCTGACAAGAGGCTGCTGAGCCCTGTTCCTGATCCTGGACACAGCAGTATAAACAAAGCATGATTTGATCAAAGTCACTGGAGCAGCAGAGGGGGATGCACAGCATGACCCTGAGGAACATCTGGCTTGATGCAGTATCAAAATCTGGACCAAGTGGATTTCAAGCATCTCCCATTTGCAGCTATTTTAGTCTACGAGAAGATAGGCAATATATGTAGAGATATTCCTGAAATGTCTGAAAGAAATAAGGCCACAATGCCTTGTGAGAGACCCTACTGAGCACAGTGCTCTACGCATAGACTTTGGAGTTGCAGAGCCCAGAACAGCTTACAGTAAAGCACCTAGCCAGATCCAGGGTTTGGTTATTCCCCCGCACTCAGGAACAGTTGATATCAGCCAAATTAACTGTGTTAATATGAAAAACTTCTTGTTGACAGGTGTTCAACACTGAGATTATTTAAAATGCCAACTAAGATATTTTTTTTCATGTGTCACCAGACTGCATTGCCAAGCATCTCGTCACAAAAAAGCATTAAAATTCATGCAAAAAATGAGTAACATTTTTGGCAGGGCAGGGCACTGCAGCATTGGAAGAGAGAAATCTTGGAGGAATCGAGACAAACACACAGCTGGGAGCCAGTGAGCCAGCCACTCACTGTGCCCATCCCAGATTATTTATTTGCAGAATTCCTAAAGGCAGGAGGCCGCCGGGATAAGAAGGGCAAGGGGGGTGGAGAGCCCAGCAAAAAGCGGCTCCAAGCAGCAGCTTCGCAGACAAAACCAAGCATCCTTCGAATAAGGACGCCAGCGCGGGGATGCGGGGCGGCAGGAGGAGGTGCGGAGCACGGCAGGGAGAAGCGGGAGGAAAGGCTGCTGCCGCTGCTGCCACTGATATCACCCCGGGACGATTTACATTTCCCGACGTCACTCACAAACCCCTGCGGCCGCGGAGGAGCGGGGATGCTCCGAGCAGTCCCGGCTGCTGTCGCGCCCCCTCCGCGCCCCCAGCTCGCTGCGGGGGGGCCGGGGCCGGGCCGGCGGCGCGGGCGGGGCGGGCC